>BQNB010057271.1:1093-38286 GCA_026074375.1 Tanacetum coccineum | reverse complement strand
GTGATTAAAATACATTATAGACGAATGTGATCTTTAAGACTCTAAGTGCAACTCTTTCCTTCATGTGCTAAACAATTTCGAATATCAGAGCACATAAGTAGGGGGAGTATTTGAAAATAACAATGTCAAAAAATAGTTTTATGGTTCGATCTTTATACCTAACAACCTATTAATTTCATGATAATTCTGAAGTCATAAGGTGGTTAGGCTAGGTATAAGTCCTACGATCCAACCAAAACCAGAGGGATCTACCCAAGGACACTCCATAGTTAGAAATAGTAGTCCTTAGGTATGAATGGAGAAGAATGAGTAAAAGGGAAAAAATGCCGACTAAGATTGAGCTAACACTGGAACAATCACAACAAGGTGTTAGTAATGACGTCTTGGTAAGCATTGAAGGGGTTGAAGAATGAAAAAAAATGTATGGATAAAAGGTGAAAAGAAAGAAGCCCTCCTTACACCTTAGGCAGAAACCGGGTCAATACATAATCTATCAAAATCACAAAGATGATTGTTGATATTGAAGACGACATCATGGACCTAGTGATGCAATGCACAACCCTTCCCAGCCAATCAAGTTTCTCTCAAAAGAAACTTGTCTCATTTGTCACTGACTCGCGCAAACTCACCCCTTAAAACCTATCTATAGATGATATAAATACACCAAGGGACTAAACCACGCGAGAGCAAGAAAACCGGAAGCAGTATAGGTTGTTCCCGGGTCGTTATGTCCCAACGAGGCTTGAATGGAAAATCGAAAGACGATTGATGATTTGTGTATGAATGTCACAGGGAATGATTGGGCACTAAAACTGATAAAAACTAGGAATAACAAAAACACTTAAAACTTTAAACTAAGACACAAATAAACTCAAATAAACTTAAGACAAGTTAAATTGAATTCTTGAAATTGTGTCTTCTCTGAACTTTAAAAAGTTGAACATCGAAGAAAACGGTGTTATTCTTGAAGAACACTTGATGATTGAGTTCGCAAATTGGTATTCTGACAATGTTCAATAATTGTTAATGGATATCGGATCTCTAAGTGTTAGTAAAGTGTTTATTTGTATTGTGGGTAGAGAGAGAATGCAATCAACTTCCACGAGATTTTATAACTCTATGATTAAAAGCGAGAAGGAAAAAGATTACTTGTCGGGATTTTACAAAATCACTAGAAAAACCATGAAAGTAGAATTGACATATTTCGCTTGGTTAAAAAAAGTATTTCGCTTCAAAAAATTACACATTTCGCTTGAATACTAAAAATTACACATTTCGCTTGAAACAACATATTTCGCTTGAAATTAATCTTGCATGTTTCGCTTGTAATTAAACATGTTTCGCTTATACTCTTCCTTGCAATATTTCGCTTTTGATAGTTTAACATGTTCCGCTTGAACTCAATATAACAGCATAGTTTCGCTTGAGGTTTAACATATTCCGCTGAACTCGTAACAAACCATATTTCTGTTGAAATTCAAAAATTTTGGCAAGTTTCGTTTAGGTAATTGTAATATTTTCTTGAACTAACACCTGCATATTATCGCTTAACAAATAACTACATATTCCGCTGAACATTATAAACCTACATGTTTTCGCTTGACCAGTGACACAATCCGCTCGTGTTCCTTTTCTGAGTGTGGACCAACTTTTACTACCAAACAAGAAGCTCCCTATCCTTAGGTGAAAGCTAAAAATGTGATCTATGTTTCCTTGGATTAGAAAACCTCGTTGGGACCACAAATGGATAGAGAAAAAATCAAATAAGCTTCAAAATTAAGCGAAGCAAATAAACATTGATATTAAGCCTCGACATATAACTCAAAATAAGCTGGAAATTTAGCCAATGGAAAAACAAAGCAACAAGATTAGTACCACTAGATGATTTAGACCAAGTGTTGCAAGGTTTAAACAAAAGAAACCAATAAGCCCCCAAAAAATTTTGATTCGTGAGCTTATTATCCAAAATAAGCCACGAAAATTTTCTTTTGAGCTTAATAAACAAGAAAATAAGCCGAAACTTATAAGCTTTATCAAGGAAAGAGTAAGATCAACAAACCAAAAGCCAAAAACCCTTTTTGCCGTGGGTTTTTGAAACAAAAATAAGCCACGAATTTGGCTATTAGAACCACGAATCCAAACACCTAAAACACCCCTTGTCGAGTGAATAAGCCAAAACATATTATCCCAGAATATAATCCAAACACAACAAATAAGCAAACTCAAATAAGCTCTAAATGAGCCGAAAATAAGAAAGAAGAAAGGAAGATGGGATGAACTTGGAATGTTAGATTAGAGAGAGAAAGTGGTGAGTTACAAGTGAGACAAATGCAACCAACACCCTCTCCATGTATGGAGAGGGTTTCTTTTATACCCCTAGCCAACATGTAGGCGTATAGGCTTTTCTACTTGGGTCGGGCTTGGCATATCTTGGGCTTTAAGCCAGAAACACGGACAATATTAGATTACAATCCAAGCCCGTTGAACCCGACTAGCCTATTACTTTACAAGACTCAATTTGACTTTATAAAACCGATAACATTCTTGTTTGACTTAATATAATTAAGGCTAACATAGGGTTCATAGCACGTTTCATGTATCCAATCTAAAGAAGTGTTTATCCAACGAGCCATTAGCAGTTCCGTTAGATGAAATACACATTGATGATAAACTCCGCTTCATTGAAGAACCAGTAGAAATAATAGATCGTGAAGTCAAGCAATTAAAGCAAAGCCATATTCCCATCATCAAAGTACAATGAACTCAAGGAGAGGTCCTTAGTTTTCACACATTGGAACGTGAAGATCATTCCGGAAGAAGTATCCGCAACTCTGAAAAAAACAGCCGCACCTCGTACAAGCTTTCGCGTCTTGAGCTTTGTGGACAAGGCTCTGTTTATTGAGGTAATAAGCTATAACAATCTGTTTAATTCAGTCATTCCCGACACAATAAATTCTATTATTTAATTTTTAGAGTTTTTACCACTCGCTTTTAATTATTATCCTTATATTTAAATCGCGTAAACTAAAAAATCAACGTTCAAATATACGGACACCAAAACAAGTTTAAAGTTTTACATCAGCAAGTGTTAAGATATTATTAAAGTAAAATTGATACTTTCATAATTTATTTTTGTTGGTTACGTAAAACGCTTACGTTTCGCAATAAGTTACATTCGGGCATACCCGGAAGCACCCATACCTATCTATACTCAAACAAATACCCACTTTTATACCCAATACCCAAAAATTTACTCATTTCCTTATCTATAAACTAGTAAAAACAAACCGGATCCAACATGTATTCACATGAAATAAATCAAAACTTCCCCACTAACTCTTTTCCCATTGCAAAGTTGTTAAACCTTACACAAGGTACACACATAATCCCATGTTTCCATAATTGTCATCGCATATTTACCTAACAACCCCCATTTCAGCCGTAGTTGCTCTGGGAGGAGGAGAGCTCTTTTGCAATGTACCCTAAACCACTATCACCCCATGGTATTAGTTTAAGGTTGTATTAGGTCTTGCCAAGTTCTATAAGTAGAAAGTCTTATGTAACTAACTCATACACTTCCCATTTTTACAAGTACTCTAGTGTTCAATCAAGTGTCATTTAAGCTTAGTTTTAGCTTATATTGTTAGCTTATTTTTGTTCCATAGTGTTTATTAGGTATAGCTTATTGTCTGTTGTTAGCTTATTTTCTTTTTCAAATGCTTATTTTGTCTAAAAAAGGCCAATAGTTTAGCCCCTTAAGTCTTAGTGTAAAAAGCCAAGTCTGTCACTTATTTGAGCTTATTTATAGCTTATTTTAGGTTTTTATAAAAAGTCATTTCAAAAAAGTAGCTTATTTTCAAGTCTTGAAGAATTTTGCAAAAAGAAATTTCAAAAAATAAAAACCAGGGAAAGTGGGAACCCTAAGGTGAGCAAGGCTCGAACCTTGGACCTCTACCACCCTCAACCTGATTTTAATACATACCTCCTCTACAACATGCCCTTGGGTCTTTTTCGGTTATTGAGTGCAAAATTTATTATGTAACACCTTTTTAGTCCATTTAGCTTATCAGACTAAATTAGCTTATTAACAGCTTATTTACATAAGTTGTTTCACCCGTTTTATTTTTCTTAGGTTTAGCATTCAAATTTTTCAGAATTTTCCAAATTAGTTTAGTATTTTTTATTAATTTCTTAGATTAAATCCGTTTTTAATTCATAATAAATAATATAAAAGTCACAAAAATATAATTTTTTTTAAAATTTTCTTTTATCATTTAGGATTTATAAAAATTAAATTTGCATTTGTAGAATTTAGTTTTTTGAAGAACGAGATTTGAATCCCGTTATCGTTTTTAGTGTTTTAGCCTTAATTGCTTTCGTTTTAGGTTTGCCTTTACTTGTTTTGCTTGTTATTAGTAGAATTAGGAACCAAATCAAATCTTTGATTATTCAAGCATTGTTCCACAAACGTTACCTCGATTTTCAAATTCGTACCTCGTCGGGAAACGACCCGGAAAGGTTTTTTTGGGATTTTGCTTTGGGTAAAAGTAAATTTCCTTTTAAAAAGTGATAAGTTTAGAATACACATATCCGTTAATACCTAAAATAACCCAATTAAACCTAAAACAGACCAAAAATGGCAAAAATATGCTTGTATTTGTGTTTTGTGTATGCAGGTACGGATATATCAAAAATCACATGAAAACAATCAAAAACGGGCAAGCACGGACACGAGAATTTGAAGAGTACAAAAAGAAGCCAAATTATCAAAGTCGAAGCCAAAAAAGTCAAGCCTCAGTCAAATCCAGTCAAAGAAAAGTCAATCATTGGTCAACAAAAGTCAACAAGATCCACAATATTCCATTTTAACCCTCAAAGTTTCACAAAAGTCCAAAAATAGCCCCTCACCTCTAATGGGCCTTACCCGGATCCTAAAGCCTACTTAACCTAGCCTATTTCCCTTTCCCTAAAACACGAGGGACCAAACTTGCAATTTTCGTAAGTTATTTATAACTAGAGAAGGAAAAGAGAACACAAGGACCAAATGTGCAAACTTCCCAAAGTTATAATAGTTTTTAACTATAAAAAAAAGGGCGCGAAGCCATTTACTATTCATCCATCGTCCCCCTTTCACCCCCATGGTAAAACAAAGGGCAAATGAGAATTGAGGGTCAAGGACGTCTATTCAAGTGGTCTATATCAAGATATCATGGACAAATCAGTCAAATCAAGCTCCTATTGGCCAAGACGCATATGAGAGGATCATGTACAAATGATGAAAGCAAAATTGTACTTATGGAGATGGAAATCCAATCGATTTTTCAACTCCGTACTCTTTTAACGAATCTCAAAGTTTCTCTTACCACCCCACACACTCTCAACCAATCTTGTGTGAATTTTGCGGGAACGATGCTCGTTATGGTCACTATTGTACACCGCAAGTTCCGATTATATCTAATCCGGAACCATGGTACAATCAAAACTATGATGAGTTCCCACAAACTTTACCAAGTTTTCAACAACAATATCTTTGTTGTGAAAACTGCGGGGGTCCTCATGAGACTTTTCAGTGTCAACCGTTGAACCAAAATTTCTACGAACCTAATCTTTGTTATAATTATATTGCTTCCGGTTTTGACCAATTCCAACCCCCGCAGTTTCCCGTCATTCATCAACCTCCTCAAGAAATGAGTATCCAATATATGGAGGATCTGAAGCAGCATTATTTAGATAAAATGAAAAGTTTAATTAATGAATTTCCAATTAAGGATTATCGTGATGAGAAGATTGATATTAAGATTAATGAGCTTAAGGAAAATTTCAATGGAATGAGTATTGAAATTAATAAAAAGAAAAAGCTTCAGCAACTAGAGCAGGTGGCCTCTCATTCGTGATTTTTCAATTCTTTTTGCTACGACGATGATGATGATGATGATGACGAGGTGTATACTATTGCAATCACACCCGTCTTACCAACCGAGAAGCCCGATAACTCTCTAAGTATGGGGGACGAGCATCTTAGCACTATTCCGAAAACAGAATCGGACGAAGTTAATAAAGTCTAGTGTTGAGGAACATGTCCAAATCACCATGTGATCCGAGGTATAGCCGACAGCATGTGTGATGTGCCTTGTTATCCCACTAGTTTTAATTACATTAACAACAATAATCTTTACAATATGCTTAGAAAATAATAAGAAACTTAGAGAGAGGAAAGTAAGAGAGAGAAACAAGAAAGTAGATTTTTTTTAATTTAAATTAAGAAAAGTGGTGAGTTACAAAGTGAATGAAAATGTAACCAACACCCTTCACCAAGTGTGGTGAAGGGATATTTATACCCATGCCTTGCTAGGTGGCGTATGGGCTTGTAATCTTGGGCCGGGCTTGGCATAACTTGGGCTTTGAGCCTGAAACACGGACAATATTATATTACAATCCAAGCCCGTTGAACCCGACTAGCCTATTGCAATACAAGACCTAGTTTGACTTTCTAAGCTCCGATAACATCTTGTTGACTTAATATAATTTAAGGCTAAAAATCTCCCCTAATTGTTGAGGTCTCTTCCCTTCAAACAGCTCCGTACCACTATGACATCTTGTTTATGGAGTTTGCATTGATTTATCATTGTCTCCTTACTTTGAAGAACATGAACTTTTGACGATTTATGCTTTGCCTTGTTTTTGGTCTTGTCTTGTTTGTAATCTTATGTTCATCCATGCTTTGTGATCCTTGATTTTGAGCCTTTATCTTTGACTTGAATTCTGAGATCGTTATCATTGCATTCATCTCCTTACTTGAATCATCTTGATTTTGACTTCCTTGATCAACTAGTGCTCTTGCCACATGCTCAACTTGTTTTTACATTCTTGTTATGACATATGTGATTATAATCAAACATTCTCCCCAATTGATGAATCTTTATTTAAACTTTGAGGCTCTTATGGCGGGGAGATTAGAATCAACTATCTTTACATTGAATGCTTAGTATGAGCTGGTGGTTTATGAAAATCGAGCTTCGCTGAAATAGGCTGCAACAAACCGTCGTCTTATACTGAAAAATAAAACAGTTTAGCAGTAAAAAGATGAATTTGGCTTTGTCATTCCATCTTGAGTTAGGTTGCATTAACCTCAGGATTCCCCCGATTATAGATAAATACTATACCTTGTTGATCAGGTAGATTCAAAGAATTATACCTTGACAAAACAGGTATCCAACTCCAAGCTTAGGATCTTCTAACACATATGTATTAAGATTCACCAATGCTTGCATAGTTTCTCATACCGGAATCGTCCCAAAATCAACAACCACGGAAAGAGTACTCAGTATTTACTATCTTTCTGATTAAGTCATCAATTCATTTACTGGACCAAATTGATATCCAGTTACACAAGCTTGATTCATATAAATCTTGCACGTCACCTACCAAGATGTGTTTTGATGTAGGCTCGAAGTCAGATTTTCCATCTTCCACTGTGAATCTTAATTATCGACTCCGATGTTCTGCAAGATCCAAGGATATATACGTAGGACTCTTTGTGTTACATGGCTTTGTGAACTTTATGGTGTTCAACAAGTGTATTTCGACATTGTGTCCTAATGAGATTTATACTTTGATCTCTTCTGGCTCTAGACTCGATTTGTGCACTTTTGGTTTTAGTAATCGAAGGCTAGAGCACATTGCCACCTATTCAATATTAACAATCTCGAAGTGAGATGTCAATAGATAACGTGCGTATCTCTGTGAAAAATGAGACAAGTTTCTTTTGAAAGAAACCCGAATAGCTAGAAAGGGTAGTGCATTGCATCACTGGGTCCATGACGACTTTCTTCAATATCAATAATCATCATTGTGATTTTGATAGATTATTTATTGACCCGGTTTCTGCCTAAGTTATTTGGAGGGCTGCTTTGTTTTCATCCTTTATCCATACATTTATTTTTCATTCTTCAACCCCTTCAATGCTGACCAAAACGTCATTACTAACACCTTGTTGTGATTGTTCCAGTGTTAGCTTAATCTTAGTCGGCATTTTTCCCTCTTACTCATTCATCTCCAATCATACCTAAGGACTGCTATTTCTAACTATGGATTGTCCTTGGGTAGATCCCTCTGGTTCTGGTTGGATCGTAGGACTTATTCCTAACCTAACCACCTTATGACTTCAGAATCGTCGTGAAATTAATAGGTTGTTGGGTATGAGATCGAACCATAAAACCATTTTCTGACATTGTTATTTTCAAATACCCCCCTACACATGTGCTCTGATATTCGAAATTGTTTAGCACATGAAGGAAAGAGTTGCAGTTAGAGTCTTAAAGATCATATTCGTCTATAACATATTTTAATCATATTTTCTCCACTTATTTTAAATAATAAAACATTTAGTATTTGAAATACCAATTGATTAAAATTTGACATGAAAAATTCCATGGGGAGAAAAATTATACCACGATATTGCATGAATTCAAATTTTGATAGCTCCCATTCAACAGTATATGTGGGATACCAATATTTATTAAAACTTGACATTAGAATGAAAAATTGATATGACACCACAAAATATTGAAGACGAAGTGAGATGCCTTAGTGAACAATGTATATTATTAATTGACATTAAGTTTCCACATTTTTATTTCACAAAATATGTTTGGATACATAAAATTGACATCTATGAGATGTATCTGACACATTAAAAGGCTTTGTTTTAAAAGGCTCCCCCTCAGAAATTGATTCACATAAAATGACATTCTGCGTACTACAATTCTTTAAAAATTATTCGAGGAAGAGAGTGTTGAACACACAATTTTAACAAATACCACTTTTTATGGAAAAATACCACAAATTATATTGTAGACAATTTTGACATTGAAAGTTCTTTTTGAAAAATTGTGTTCAACGATTTTAAAAACATGATAGAAGACTTCTCTTCTATTTTAGAGTAAGCGCACTGAAGCGTACACTTCCCTATTACATTCGGGACCGAGTTATGCACTGAAATGTACATAAGTCATTGAGAAAAATTTAGAAATGACATGTTTTGAAAGCATTTGAAACTCTCGCTCGAACTTCATTTACACGCCCGTGTCGATGTTAATCAACATTTCTAGGTACGTAAATGTTATCGATTCCAAGAGACATGTCGAGAAGATTCTTTTTGGTATTTTTGAAATTTTTCTGATTTTATATTTTGTTTTTCTAGGTTTTATATTTTTCTATTTTCTTTTTGTTGGTTTTATATTTTTGTATTTTCTTTTTCAAAAATACATAAGTCATTATGAAAAAATTTAGAAGTTTGACATATGTGATTATAAGTCTAACAATCTTCCCCAAATAGACTATTCTTTATTTGACTTTGAGGATCTTTGATGGTGGGGAAGTTTAGAATCAATGATCTTGATGTTGAACGATTGACTTTGAAACCATGAGTATGAGCATGTGGTTTATGAATCCGACTTCGCTGGAATGAGGCTGCAACACCGTCATCTAAACCTGAAATAAGACAGTTAGCAATAAAAGATGAATATGGTTTCCATTAGCAGTGACAGTTGTAGCTAGAGTTGAAGTGGATGAAGTTGAATCAGGTTGTTGTTGACGTTTATTTGATGCATCAGTAGTAGTGACAGCAGAAGACTTTAAAACAACTTGATTTTCTCCATTGAAATATTCGTCGAACAAAGGATCGAATAGCAAATCCAGCTCATTTGACGTTGTTACTGTCTCAGCTACTTGATGAACTTATGTTGATATTGTGGTGCGAGGCTTGAACCGTTTTGTTCAAACGTTATTTGACATTGAGGTTCGAGGCTTGATCTGTTGAAATCAAACGTCATTTTTCTGTATCATCATCTGTGAATCCACTATGACAATGGTTTCTGAGATATCAGCCTTTTCAGCAACCATACTCTGAGATTTTCCTTGTTGACATTACATAAGTTCCTGCACTTAAATCAAGACTTTGTTCCTTCTGAACATTGATTGATGTACCTGCACTTACATCCAGAGTTTGTTTGCATTCATGAATATTAGGGATATCTACATTTGAACCATGTGGGGGTTCACTGTCAACCTTGCTTGTGCAAGAGTCGAATAACTTTCCTGTAGGAATCCACCTAAGACCAACAGATTTGAAAATTCTACCCGTGGGTTTCCACCTAAGATCAGATCTAGGAGATGTTTTCTCATACACAGCGGAAGTCTTATTAGGAGAAAACCTATGTCCTGTAAAGATCTGCCTACCAGGTTTCTGAGTATGACTCTTTTGATCTACGGGTTTGTTACTGTTTCTGGTCTTATGGGATTGAATCTTTGCACGTGAATTCACTTCCTTTAGGAGTTTTGTTATGCACGCATCATGATTTGCATTAAAGACACATTTATGACATGTGGAACAAACAAAGTTTTTGGAATCTGAAAAAGAACTAGAACTCATAGAGTGATCTGCATTGGGCACAGCCGTTATTGTTACACAACTACTCTTAGATACAGGCAAACTCCTAGGTGTTTGATTGTTGTTCCTAGGTTTTGGTTTGCTATCATCAGCAGTGCTTTGAAATCTAGCAGTAGGCATCACGCTACTTTTTGAGTTCCTATCTCTTTCTTGTGTCTTTTTCCTAGCTTCATCTAGATAGTGATTATGAACCATGTCATTTAAACTAAATCTTGGCATGTTCTTAGAACTATTCCTAGATGAGCTAGATGCAATCATGTGATCAGGTTTTGCAAAGGCGGATTCTATTTTCTTAGGCAAATAATGTTGAGTGACTGGTTTTGACAAATTCTTATTCACATCAACTTGGGAGGCAAACCGTTGTTTTGACATTTGAGCCCTTTCAGATTTAAACGCATTCGGTTGTCTAACAACTGATTGGTTTCTTAGTGATGGTAAAACCGGTTTCCCCAAGACTGATGTTTTATCAAACTTAGTATCTACACTATTTCCTTTTAACTTCCTTAAGTCATTTTTTAAAGCAGCAATTGCAAAAACCTTTTCTTGAATCTAAGCTTTTAAGTCAGCATTATTAGCAAGCAAAGATGTTGTCTGTTCTGTAGTCTTAGATCTCGTAATTTTAATAGAATCATACAAATCTTTATCTTTGTATTGATGTTTCTAAGTCTTAATTTTCCTTACGTAATTTAGCACACACTATGTTACTAATTCGATTTTGTTCTTGTCTTCAAGTACATCATTTTCCTTTTCAATCTTGGCTTCTATTACATTGTTTCATTCAATATTTGACACCATGTTGCCTTTATTTTAAAGCTTGCACTTTTGATATTTATGTTCGAGAGCAATCAATGTGGCTTCATTCTTTGGAAAATTTCTTTTTGAATTGGGCAACATGTCTTTTGTTGTAAGAAATATTTCTCAACATGACGTGATTATTTTGAGTGATTCAGTTGTTTGGTTTTCAGGTGATGAATCTAAACATAGGACTTTTTACTTGACATTTTCAGGATTACTGGTCAACCCTACCTTCTTTACATGTTTCCAGGTTGCTTAGTATGCTTGTTGTCGATAGCAAGATATTATCATTAGAGCAGTAGTCAATTGTACTTCAACCATTGGCTCTTCATCATATATGGGTCTGATATCTGCATCACTCAGCATATGTTTCACTTCCTTGACCTGATGTTGTCAATCTTGCACTGGAGTCTGTCCTATTGCATTCTTTTCGTCAAAACCAAATCAGTATCCAATGCTTTACCCGTATCAATCTCTACTCTTTTGCGTCTGCTTCTATTTTTATTCAACCCTTCTTTCATTTTGTCTTTGATGAAGTGTTCTTTCAGCAACGGACTTCTTAACATACCCTGATGTTGGAGTCAGTAGTGTATATTATGAAGTGTTGAACCTCGTTTCCAGTGTATTCAACAAAGTACGTGTCTTTCATTTTGACTGTTTTTATCCCAATGTAACTTTTGAATCGCATGAACTTCTAGAACTGGTTGTTTACCACACAAAAGGCTTTTTCATGGTTCCAACTTCTTGAAATTCATATTTGTCATGTTGCTTTTGTAGTTGATCTATTGTTTTGCAGGAGCATTCTGTACTTGTGAAAGTTTTCAAACATCTTGACCAAGAGTGGTCATGAATTCCTGTTTGAATCCATGTTCGATGCGAGGCCTTTTAGTCGCCTGTTGAATGATCTTGTAAGGTGTGAATGAAGAAGTTCGAAAATATGCCACTGCGTCTTTTTTTGATTATGACATTTGTATTGATTGCATGCACATCTTTTGTTTCAAAATTCAGCTGCATTTCCTTTACTGATATGCTGAATGTTGTCTCTGAATTTACTTTCTTCTGTTCAGAACAATGTGTTATGTATCGACAACAAAATTAACTTTCAATGAATCAAAACATTCAATGCTTAGAATTAGGATTTGAATGTCTTCTTGTGTTTGCTATCAAATTCATTTGTTTCAAACAATTTTGGAGTTTTTGTGGAGAGAATTAACTCAAGCCATGTATTCCAGGGACCCCTCAACCTTACTCCACATCCATCTTGTATAATTCCTGCTCACGCTCTTTTGATTCTGAACTGAAAGCATTTCAAACGTTGTTCATGAGTTTTCTCAAAGTTGTCATTGCAAATCAGTCTGAGAGATTATTTGTTTGGTAGATGATTTTCTCCAGTAATGTTCCAGTCTTGAGAGAATGTTCTCTTGAAGATATGCATGTTACCAAAATCTTGTAAAGTTTCTATGAGAAACTTAAGTTGTGTCTGAATTGCTCAAAGACTGTTCATGCATTTAATTCTTGAAAGTTGTGTCTTTTCTTGAACTTTAGAAATTGAACACGAAGAAACTGTGTCATTATGAAAGAACACTTGATGTTTGAGTTTGCATTATTGGTATTTGGACATTTTGATGGAATTGTTGGTGAATGGATATCGGGATCTTAAGTGTTATGATAGTGTTGATTGTATTGTGGTGAGCAGAGAATGCAAAATAACTTACATGGGGATTTCTCTACAACTTATGATTAAAACCAGAATGGAAAAAGATTATTGTCGTGATTTTTACAAAATCAAATTGGATACGCCAAAAGTAAAATTGATCCATATTTCGCTTAAGGATTGCGTTTATTTCGCACTTTGGTTAAAAGTTTGCAATTGTTTCGCTTAAAAAATGAAAAGTTGCATGTTTCGCTTTAAACTTCTAACATTATTTCGCTTGGGAAGTAACTTGTTCATATTCGCCTTTGGCAATTTAACATATTTATGCTTGAAGTTTAACATGTTCGCTTTGACTGTTTAAATTATTTCGCTTGACAAATTAGCTTCATATATTCGCTGTCCTTTTGTTAACATATTTCGCTTGTATTTAAACCTGCATGTTTCGCTTGACATTTAAACGTACA
This sequence comes from Tanacetum coccineum, assembly GCA_026074375.1. Taxonomy (NCBI): domain Eukaryota; kingdom Viridiplantae; phylum Streptophyta; class Magnoliopsida; order Asterales; family Asteraceae; genus Tanacetum; species Tanacetum coccineum. Next base: position 24,923 of record BQNB010057271.1, on the reverse strand, counting down.
TATTCCGCTTAAAATTTACACCTGCATATTTCGCTTGAATAACAAACGTACATGTTCCGCTTAACCTATTACATATTCCGCTTGCAGTCACTTTCGGGTGAAGGACCACAAACACAAACAAACAAGATTGTCCTCTAGAGTGGTTTGTGAATGCCAAAAATGTGGTTTTGGTCTTTTGTTTAGAAGCCGGGTAGGGACCCAAATGGATAAGAAAAAAAATCAAATAAGCTACCTCTAAAAGCTAGAAATAAGCACGAAATAAGCAACTAAAATTAGGGAAACTAAGAAACTAGATTAAAGATCAACGAAAAAGGGACGTGACCCTTATGACACTTCTATCTCAAATGAAAAGATACCACTTCGAGAAGAGAAAGAAGAAAAATAAGCCGAATAAGCTTAACAAACATATAAGCTAGAAAGAAAAAGTAAACCGTGAGCTTATGTTGCCAAATAAGCTACGATTGAAATAAGACCAAAGAAAGAAAGAGGAAAAGTAACCAAGAACTTAATAAGCCACAAAATAAGCCTCGAGTTAGAGCTTATGAACCACGAATCGAACACTAAACACCCCTTGGCGAGTGATACCACATGTTATCCCTAAATATAATCCAACCACAACAATAAGCAAACCCAAATAAGCCCTAATTGAGCCGGAATTAAGAAAAGAAGAAAAGAGATGAAAAGGAACTTGGAAAGTTAAATTAGAGAGAGAAAGTGGTGAGTTACAAGTGATCGCAAATGTACCAACTACTACCACTCCTATGTGTGGATGAGGGTTATCTTTTTGACTAGATCCATGCTAGTTGGCAGTAGTTGGTTTTTCTTACTTGGGCAGGGCTTAGCATAGAACTTGGACTAATGGACGCCAGAGAACATGGACAAGTATATTGATGACAATCCAAGCATCGTTAACCCGACTAGCCTATTATAATACACAGGACCTAGTTTGACTTTATAAGACCTGATAACATTCTTACGCGTGACTAATAAAATGAAGAGGCTAACAAAGTGAAGTGTTTACGCTCAGATCTGAGGGAACATACCCGTATGGCAGATGAAGCGCACCACGATCTCTACAAACCATAAGAAGATTACATCACAATTTCAAATCAAAAGGAGAATGAACATGAGGACCATGTAGATGATTAAGATTGCGGTGAGTGTGATTTCAATTATTAAGGATTCTGATAGAAGTCGTGTCCGTACTGAGAAAGCTACAGCTGTTGCGGCAGTTCGCTCTAAGCAATGATAAATGAGCTAAGCCTATTAGGCGTGAGAGCGCTTAGTTGAATTGCAGGATTAGAATTCAAACCTACTGACAGATTTCTGAGGTCTAACGAGGAAGCTCTCAAGAAAGGGAACATTAAAGATGTGAACTGTCAGGGTAGGAAGAGATTTGAGAGATATAGTTTGAAGAACTCTCTGCATTAGGAGGAGGAGTTGGTTACCACGCGTTAGAAACTTAGGAGAATTGATCAAGCATGAGTCACACAAACTAAAACTGTGTCATGACACCCTAGAATCGGATAATAAGATTTCTTTAAGCTTAAGCGTTATTGTGCACAAGGCACTGCTGATGGAATGGCATGGAATGCCACCTATTTCAGCAAATGCTTGACGTAAAAAGAAACTTGTTAAGAGATGAGGGGGGGGGGGGCGGGCGGGTGGGATGGGTTGGGAGAGGGGGGGGGGGGGGGGGAGTGGGGGGGTGGGGGGGGATGGGTGGGGGAAAGGGACGATTATCAGAAGCCATCAGGTTTACTGGTACAACCGTAATTACAATTGGAAAATGGAAAATAGCCATGGATTTCATCACAAGACTACCAAAGAAAACAAGCAGTATGACACTATTTAGGTAATTGTGATCATTAAAAAGGATTATGCCAACGTGAGACGCAAACCCTTAGAATTTAAAATTGGAGATAAGATCATGTTGAAAGTATCGCCTTGAAAAATAAGTGATACGTTTTAGCAAACGGGGAAAGCTGAACCCTAGATATATCGGACCTTCTAAGAATCTAGCTAAAGTAGGAACCATTACTTTTAGACTCGAACTTTCCCAACAAGTAAGCAAGGTTCATAGTACATTGCATGTGCTAAACCTGAAGGAGTGTTGGTCTAGCAAAACACTCGCCTTTCTGCTAAATGATTTTTAAGTCAACTACAAGCTCCATTTCATCAAGGAACCGGTTAAGATTATGGACCAAAAGCCAAACAATTAAGGCAAAGTCGTATTCCTATCGTCAAAGTTCATTAGGACTTAAGAAGGGATCTCGAGTTCACTTGGGATCGTGAAGATCAATTCCTAAAGAAATACCCTCCCCTATTTTCAAAATTTGCAACGGCACTCAATATCACGTCTTAAGCTTTAAGGACAAAGCTCTTTTAACAGGGAAAGGATGTCACAACCCATAAATTTCCGATCTATAATTTTAGCCGTTTTCGTTTGATAATTTGAATTTATAATGATTCGTTTAATTTTTTTTGGGTAACCGGGAAGTTGTCCCGTTATTTTCTAAGAATCGTTACCGGGAGTAAACCAGGTTGCCAATTATCGTAGTCTTTCGTCAGTAGACGCGTTTTTACGTTTTTAATTGATATTTAAAATTTCAATAATTTTCGTGAAGTCGTTATTCGTTTTTGTTAATTGCGTGTTTAAGATATAACTAATAACCAAAGTATGCATGAAACCCTTGAAATACCCAAGACATTCTGAGCAGAATATGTTGTAGTGACAGTTTGGAAAAATCATGGGACACATTTTGTATGGTACCGGACTTTGACTATGAGAATCAGTCTTTGCAAGAGAGATCTAAAAAAATTGCTGTGTTTACCTAAAAATGATTGTCTATTGACTTATAACAAAAGCATTCGGTATGTCGATAACCGAGATTTTTTCAACTTAGTTTCCACAGATTTTCCTTATCAACTATCTATGAGTTTTCTTCAACTCAACCTTATTGCAATTCCTTTGTCTTGTAATTGAGCTTCAATCTTGAAATTTCACAATACTGTTCACTGTCTTTTAGGAACTACGTTTTGACTTGATTTTCTTTGAAAGATTTGGACATTTTGTATCTTTTATTGCACTGTTGTAAATCAATTTCAAGCTTAGATCGCATGTTTCTGAAGGTGCTTCAAAACTCTTTTTGACGTTGGTTCAACTTTTTTGAAAGCTCTTTTTTCAAGATGATTCACATTTTCCACAGTTATCACAAGTATTCACATTGCAAATAGTAACTCATCGCAGAATAGTGTACACTCCAAGTATGCATTCTGTGATCAACATAGAAATATTCCCTAAAGTCGGTCGATTTCATTCAAAATCTTTGTTTTTTGAGTTTGCAATGAGATTGAGAGTGTCTAAAAACCCCTTTTTATCCCCCAATGGGGGGGGGGATTTTTTAGTTTTCAAGAGAATTAAAGTATCTCAAATCAGCAACCATTTCCTCATTCAAACACAAGTGAAATTTTTCTAAGTCCGCATTTATTCTTCTAATTTGGGGGCAAAAATTTCCTTCGACTGTGTTTTGAATGAAAGGATCTATGTTACCAAAAATATGTCCTTTTAGCGATTGTTTGTTTGCAACGTTCCACTCCATCAAAAATCATGTCAACACTCTTTTTAATCTTGAAAAGTTCTTTAGAGCTTTTACACTTTTGATCCCAAGGAATGGATTCATCCATTCGTTTTTCTAACAAAGTTGTTTGTTTACGAAAAGACTCTTTGGAAAATCATTATTAGAAAGATGGTATGACTCATCTTAGACGTCTTGGAAATATTATTGTTCAGCGACTTTCCCCGTTATGGACGAACAAATCATAAAGAATATTCAAAAGCTGATCATACTCAAACGGTTTGATTAAATCTCTTAATTATGATCGACTTTCTTTGTCAAGACAAATCGTTTCGTCAGATTCAGAAGCTAACATTAAAGCAAGATTATCATTATAGCAACCTATATCATAATAAACGAGGATTACTCTATACTCTTTCTATGAGGAACTCTGGTTTTGCAAAACTGTTTTTACAATTACGATTAAGCATAACCATTGTTTAAACAGATTGGCCGTTTATATTTACAATATCATTCAAAACTAACTTTTGTTTCTAAACAATAACTTTATCAAGTTCTTTGTCTTCAGGATTTTGTAAAGCTTAATCTAGCCTCTTTTGCTTGTGACATTTATGGAGATGGTTTCTTGATGTGCACAACAGCTCTTTTTATATCCGAAATCGTTTGATTTAAATCAATTTATATTGTCGAGTATATGCATTAATGACTTTTCAAAATCGAATTTGTATGACATGAAATCCCCTTTTAGCTTTTGCACAATCAATTTCCACCTTTGATGCATATACACATCATTAATACTTATCAAGTACCGCTTGGAACTTCTTAAGGTCTTTAAAACATCAACGATTATCCTTAGAATGGGTTATTGTTTGCTGCTTTTGAAATGGTTATTTGATGATTCTATACTTTTATTATTAGTTTTGAAATCCCTTAATTTCAACCTTTTAATAAATTAACTAAAGCCTTAATTTGATGATTACCAAAATTTCTCTTTTTTGGTTTTTAGCTGTCATCAATTATCACATTTTAGTTTCTGATTAAAGAAGACACGCAAATCACGTTTCTTGATCAAGAACATCAGTTTCATCCCTGGTCACCTAAGTTCTATCAAAACATATATCCAATGAATACAATAGAATATTGGTGTCACCATGTTCTGCAGATATATGTCATTACTAGATTCAGGTGCTCAGGATGTTCATTTCTATGGCAAAACACATAATATTGTCATTATATGTTTTTGTACCTATGCAATGGGCTCATCATCTAAGATTGGCCAGAAATGTCAACTGGATCTGGAGTAACCTCTTGAATCTTATGCCATGTACATAATAGTGCATCTAATTCCTGATCATCAAACGATCCATCAATATCATCCTTCCAATCAGCTTGTCTGGCATTCAACTAAACCCCAGCTTCCTCTTGTTTAGCACAATAACATCTTTTCCTTGTGATAAGCTTCATCCATTACTCATTTCGGTTTCAGACATTCCCTTGATACATGTCCCATATTTCCTTGCAGTTATAAACACTGAATCCCAACCTTTGGTACAACAGAGTACCAACATTTCCCTACCTAGCAAACATTGACTGCCCTCTGATTATCATACCCAGTGCCTCTGTTGATTCTTGGAGAATTATCTTGTTTAGCATCTAACTGGTGTTTGATGAAGTTCGAAGGATGTTGTTGTAGTTTTTAGATTTTCTTTAAAAGAGAGAAAGTAAAGCCATAAGTTTTGTCAATCTCCTTTTCCTTGTGACATTTTCCTCATCTTTAGTAACCGAACAGTTTCGGATCATAAGTAGGAGCCGAAGAGGTAACAATTGCTTTACCTCTGTTTCTGGTAGATTGTTTGTGATCTGGTTAGAGGACTATTGAGTGTTATTTTGAGTAGGAATGGTTTTTGATGATGGGTAAACTGGTTGGTGTTGAGCAACAAGGTGCAAGCGGATTAGCAGTACATGCTAGTCCCTTTCAGCTCTATCTCTTGAACTTCATTCTGAGTTGCTTCAGGAGATGTCATAAAGTTTGGTGATAGAGACAGTCACTCAAGCTCTTGACCTCTGCTTAAAAGTATCACAAACCTTTGCCATTCTGGTTGTAGTTGAAGTAAGAACTGGACATTCACTTGATGATTTGTAACATGACACTGATTTCTGACAAGCTCATTCATCATCTTGTAGAACCGTGAGTAATACGATTTAAGTGATTCACCATCCCGTGATGTGAATTTTCCAAACTCCCAATATAAATTGGTTTCAAGATCTTGAACATTGATTGATTCACCTTGTTTCAACCTTTCAATGGCTTTCCACATTTCACATGCATTCGGACAAGCATCAACTGTTGAGTAGATATCGTTATCTATCCCTGTGAGAATGATCTTGCACTGATTGCAGCTTCGTCATTCAGTTGATCGCTTAGGTCTTGTGAAACATTCTTATAGTTCTCCATATACCTTTCCTGTATTTGTTTTCAGACTACCTTCAACAACTAGAACAGTCTTCTCCAACCCATTGATACGTGTAGGTGGATTTTGGAGAACATAGTGGATGTAGTTTCACTGTTAGGTTTGGTGTCCAATGTATCTCTTGATTCTGGATTTCACTGAACGTAATTACCCCGGTGCTAACATAGGTGGACGATCTTTCTACCCGCTTTCCCATGATAGCATTATGAAGAGCAGTCTAAAGAATAGTTTGCAAATTGGATATTTGAATTGACATTTTGGATGATTTTTGTATGGATATTCGGTATCTTAAGTGTTAATGAAGTGTTGATTGTAATGTGGTGAGAGAGAAAGCAATTAACTCCACGGGATTTTTAGCAACTCTATGATTAAAACCGAGAAGGAAAAAGTTTACTTGTCGGGATTTTACAAAATCAATAGAAAAACCGTGAAATTAAAATTGACATATTTCGCTTGCTGGATTGCATGTTTCGCTTGAAAAATGAAAGTTGCATGTTTCGCTTGAAAAATGAATACTTGTTTCGCTTGAAAAATCAAAACTGCATATTTCGCTTCAGTTTCTTTACATATTTCGCTTGAACAAAATCCTGCATATTTCGCTTGACTTGAAAATGCATATTTCGCTTGTCAGTTAAACTTGCATATTTCGCTTAAACATTCAACATATTTCGCTTCGTCTTAAACCTGCATGTTTCGCTTGTCTTCTAACTTATTTCGCTTAACAACTAAACTTGCATATTTCGCTTAACATTCAACATATTTCCTTTATTTTTAACATATATTCGCTTCAAATTAAACTCATATTTCGCCTCAAATAAATCAACAATTTATTCGCTTGGAAATTTAAACTTGCAAATTGGTTCGCTTTAACCTGCATGTTTCGCTTAACCTATGACATATTCCGCTCGGTGTCTCTTTCGGGTGTGGACCATAAACACAAACAAACAAGTTGTCCTTTACTTGTGAAGCAACAATTGTGGATCTTTGTCTCTTAATACCAATCGGTTTGGGACCACAATTAGGATAATACAAACCACAAATAAGCCACGAAATAAGCACCCAAATAAGTTCGGTATAAGCTCGAAATAAGCTCGAAAGAAGCTCGAAATAAGCAACCAAAATTAAGAAAACTAAGATACTAGTTTGAAGAACAATCAAAAAAGGAACATGACTCTTTTGACTCTTCTAAATCGAACCCAAACATATCACGTCGAGTAAAGAAAAGAGAAAAGAAGAATAATAAGCCGAATAAGCTTAACAAGCATATAAGCTAAAAAAGAAAAAGTAAACCGTGAGCTTATGTTGACAAATAAGCTACGATTTAAATGACACCAAAGAAAGAAAGACGAAAAGTAACCAAATGACTTAATAATCCACGAAATAAGCCACGATTTGGAGCTTATGAACCACGAATCGAACACTAAACACCCCTTGGCGAGTGATACCACATGTTAGTCTTATAATAATCCTTTCACAACTAATAAGCAAACTCGAATAAGCCCTAATAAGAGCTCTAAATGAGCCAGCCTATAAGAAAGAAGAAAATGAAGAAAAGAACACTAGGGAAAAAAAATTTTAGGGGGGGTGTTATTTTTTTTTTTTTTTGTATTATAGATTTTTTATAAAAGGAATTATTTTTTTAAATGAAAAAAGAGAAGAAAGTGGTGATTACAAATGAAATGAAATCAACCAACACCCTCTCTATGTGTGGAGAAGGTTTCTTTTATACCATGAGCCATAAGTGGCATATGGGCTTTTCTACTTGGGTCAGGAGCTGTGATTTTCTTGGCTTTAAGCCCGAAACACGAACCAATATTAGATACAAATCCAAGGCCTTTGAACCCGACTAATCCTATTACAATGACAAGACTAGTTTGACTTTATAAGACGATAACATTCTTGTTTGAACTTAATAATACAAACTTAAGGCTAACACAAATCAAGAATCTTTTTGCTTCTAAATGTTTAGGTTTTTCTATATCCTCTCAATGCAAGTTTGATTCCTATTTATAGGATACTCAAAGCCCAAATCATGGAATTATGATAATTAACCAACCCATTAATGATTGGGTGCACTTGGATATTTATATTATTGTGACCAACGGAAGTAGGTCAACGTTGAACCGAAATAACCAAAAAAAAAATATTCAACTCTATCTACAAACGTTTAAAACACTTATGTAAAAGTGGGGGAAAGCGAGTTGATCTGTAGAACTGTTGTAGGAATGTATATGTGATGAGGCAAAATGCAGGTCATTTTCTTAAGACAACGTCTGACAAATCTTGAAAAAAGACCCCAAATAGGTTGTTGCTGAGCTCGTTGATCGGGTCGATGGAGTGGACATACCGAGCTATTCGGAGATGATGCAAGACCACGTCCCCCAGGCAAACAACGTCATGTGAAAAAACTTAATCAGAGATCACATTGGGCATCATAGGGAGTAACCCTCAAGACTTCAGGGAAGTCTATAGGAAAAATGAATTTAAATCAAACGGGAAGCTGTTAATGAGAAGTACGCATACGAAAATAATACAACAATAATACGGTTGAAATAAATGAGGTTTTTCGATACTAGCACCGCGAGGATGACAGAGAAGGATGCCTACATCGTGAACATGCAAAAAGACGAAATCCATAAAAAAAATATAGATTGACAATATGTGTCAGTTGACATTTTTTTATTTGAGTCTATCGTAATGTAATTTTTTTATTAATTGTATTGTAATATATATATTTAGTTGGTTTGAGAAAAATAAAAAATAAAATAAAATGATGAATTCAAAACGATGGTTTTAACTTAAGTGACTAACGATGAGTTATTTTGATGTATGCTTGATAATAATAAGAACACTAGGTACAACAACACTAACAACACCAAAAAGTGCAATCACATTCACCTATCCTAATCTTTAAACATTTTAACACCAACACACCAAAATACCCATGTGATCATAACACCTCATAACATCACTTTTGGGACTCACCTTTTTTTCTTTTCTATTTATTTAAACAAACTAAAAATTTATTCATTAAATAAAGAGTTAATTTCATAAATTGTCCTAGTGGTTTGTCGGATTTAACGAAACTGGTCCATAAAAAGGATTTTAAACAACTAAAAAAAAAAAAAAACAAAAAAAAAAAAAAAAAAAAATTTTTTTTTTTTTTAAAAAATTTTTTATTTTTTGTAAAAACGGAAAAAATTCCATTCCTATGATTTTGACTTGTACGGCGTGGAGCCCTAACCACAACTCTGTTAAATTTTTGAACCGTTAAATACATGTTTATAGAGTAAAATGACAAAAATATCCTTATCTTCTTCAACCTCCTCCTACTATATTCTATACAAACCACTCCTTTCACCATTATTCTCGACACACCTTTCCTCAAAAATCTGATTTACCATAAACAAAGCCATAACAAAACATTTACAATTCTCATCAAACCATATAAATTTTAACGTAAATAAACATTAGAATAAATGCAATTAAAGCACTAAACTTAAAACTACAAATACATATTGGTGCCAATAAAGGAAAAAAAATAATCATTGATAAGTAAATTAAATATTATTATTCAAACATCATCGAGAACAAATATATTTAAAACAAATAGCCATTTTAAGCTTATAGGGGTTTTAGTCTAGCTTATAAAAGCTTATAGAAGCTTACATTAATGCTGCCAATATGATATTAATACTGCTCAACATTAATGCTGCCAATATGATATTAGTGCTGCCTGTTCATAGTAATTAATGCTGCTTATATATTAGTGCTACTAGTTCTTTGTTAATACTGCTATTGGGATTAAGGGAAATTAATGTTGCTAATATATATGTTAATACTGTTCGAGTATATTAGTGCTGTTAAAGAAGTTTGTGCTATTGCAGTACCTTCGATTGTTATTTTTAAGGTATGCGTGTTTGTGTAGTACATTGTGTTGTGGTTGTAGGTAGGGGTGTCAATCGGGTCGGGTTGGTTAGGTTCGGGTCAAACGGGTCGGGTCCAAGTCGGGTCGAGGCTAAAAATAATATACCCGAACCCGACCCTATTTAAACTCGGGTTAGTCGGGTTCGGGTCAAACGGGTCGGGTCCAAGTCGGGTCGGGTCAAGTCAGGTTCGGGTCTGTCCTATTTATAAATTTTTATTTGTTTTATTAAGAAATTTGAATTTTTATTTAGAAAATTTGAATTTTTATTAACAAAATTTAAAAAAAGAAAAAAAGCTTAACTCGGGTCAGTCGGGTTGACCCGAACCCGAATAGGCAAAATATATGAACCCGATACCCAACCCTATTTTGAATTCGGGTTAGCCGGGTTGACCCGACTGACCCGACTTCAATTTTGAACCCGATTAACCTGACCCGAATAAGGTCGGGTCGGGTTCGGGTCGGGTACGGGTCGGGTCGGGTCAGGATTATTGACACCCCTAGCTGCAAACACGGATCGTGCTGCCCCGCCAAGATACGGGTCGGTTTTTCCCATCATTATCCGAACGCAATAATATCTTCACTGCCTATAATAAACTGAAAATAGATTCATAATCAGGAATGTGATTGTTGATAGAAATAATGCCTAAAAACATTATTAATATTTTTCGCATCTTTACGTTTTGATAATCACAAAATATAAAAACGTTCAATGTAAAATTAAATGTAAATGAGTAATTAGTAGTAAATTTTCATTTCGAAAATTATATCACTTCAAAGTATGAATAAATAAATGCTTAATGCATTTTATGATCAAAGGAAATTTTATTCAACCTCACACTTTTATAAAATGTTGTAAACATTTTTATAAACATTACAAAACATTTTCTACAATTAAAAGAAATGTTTTATTCAAAATAAACATTTTGAAATTCAAATTTTCGAACCTATAACGGCTAGAAAAGTTCCAAAAAATTCCCCCTACACAAAAGAGAAACTGGGGAGCCCCTAGTCTACGGCGGCCCCCTTAAATACACGAGCGGTCCCCTTAATTTTAAGGGGACCGCTCACCTATTTAAAGAGACCGCCCATAGACTGACGCTCCTCCTGATTGTCCTATAAATACTGGACTTTTTCTCACTATTTTCTCACATTTTGCACTCATTTTTTCTGTTCTAAAAACAACCCACACATCTCATTAAAATCCTTTGATCATATAATCATAAAGTATGTTTCTAAGTGATCCAAGCTCAATTCCTCAAGTGCAAGAAAAGAATACTTCCATCATCAAGTGAAGAATTATTACACCTTTGTGTGTTATAGCAATCTTATTGCATCCATATCATAACTTGTAAATCATTTGTAAATCTTGTAAAGTTGTGTAGTTGTTAGATCTTGATGATTGTTGTAAGTATAGTTAGATCTTGATGATCTTTCCTAGTAGTGTTAGTTAGGTGTGATTATAGTAGTGATTTGGTGAAGTAGTAGTGTGAAGAAAACTAAGGTGTGAAGAAGTTGTGTAGTCGTGATCAAGTCATGTAGTCAAGTTGTGTAGTGAAGTTGTGATAGATTGGTTCTAGCTAAGATTAGAACTCGACATCTAACTTAGTGTCGAAAATCAGATAAGCGAAAATTGTGTAAGGTTTTCTCCGCCATAAGGGAGCTTGTTGACATAGTGAAAAAAACTCTCGAGTTAGGTGCTCGAGGAGTGGAGTAGGGCAAAGAGGTGTTTCATTACCGAACCACTATAAATCCTCGCGTTGTGGTTTGATTGTTCTTACTCTTATCTCTTGTCTTACATTAATTTCTCATACTATCCTATTAATTGTTTAGATAAGTATATTGTTCATATTGTGCAAGTGTTGAATTCACACAAAGTCGAATCTAGAATTTTTATAAACACTTTAAAACCTTAAATTAAAAATTGGAAACTATTCAACCCCCTTCTAGTTTTCCACAGATTTCATTTCTCAAGGAGTGGAATTTGTGTCTATAATACTTGCAACAATGACAAAAACTTGAGTGAAATTCAACTTGAACATAAGAAGGAGGATGAATTGGTTGTGGTGGTGGTGAAGGTGGTACATAAATGTAGGCATTGGATGGGTTAGTGTATGAATTAAGAATGGTGGAGATGTTGTAAAGTTGGTTAATCATTTGATCTCTTAGTAGATTGTAAGATGGTGGTGGAGGTGAGTCATTTTGGGAAGGAGGTGATGATTTTGGAGTGGATGTCTTGCGCTTCCTTACTTGTCTTACCGACATTCTTGGTTTTCTAGAGAAGTTTGGATGGTGGTTTGAGCAAGACATTGATGGTGAGGGTGGAGATGATAATGGGAAGAAGTTAGTGATGGTGAATGAAGAAGGATGTATTTAAATAATGGAAGTAATGTTAGAGAGTGGCAAAGCATAGTTTGAGTGACAAAAGGTTCAAGACGTGGTTTGGCTAAACAGGAAATTCCAGCATGAGACTATGTATAGGAGGGTCAAAGATATAGAAACAGAGGTAAAATTAAAAAATTATGTTCCCTCCTGGTGGCAGTCCCATATTGTTGGGCGGTCCTATATATATTGAGGGCCGCCGGTTCTTAATGGGGGGCGTTTTCTGGAGAGAGCGAGATTTTCTAGTTTTTCTCTTTCTTATGTCCAGTGATTTTTGCATCTTCTAAATTCAAGAATCAACTAAATTAAGCAAGAATATAGGGTCCTAAATTAAGATGCAAATCATTTAGCATATAGTAGTATTATACGCATGTCATAATCTCTTATAATTAGTTCACATAGAAAGTTGATTGGATGATAAAATTAAAAAGATCATCCAAGTCACATGAAATCGTCATTTAGCATTCCTAGTCCTAATAAGTAGATTAAGAGGTCAAAGCATAATGTACTAGATAATATAGATATGAAAATTTTTTCTAATAGTTTTGCAAACATGTTCACTTTCGTTTCCCACTCATCATGTCCCTAAGAGCTTGTCCAATTAACCTTAACCCTTCCCGGTAAGCATCTCGTTGTTGAATTTGAAGGTTTATAGTTTCAGAGAGGTAGGTGTTCAAGTGTGGACTTTCATGAGGAATGTTTTGACGGAATTTAGAGACAACATTTTCATCAACAATGTCATCCAACGGACGAGATGAGGATGGATGATTTGGAGTGGTGGAAGAGGAGCTAGCATTTGAATCACGAGGTCTTCTCTTGCCATGATCCGATCGCGTCTTTCGCTCATAATGAGGAGCGAAGGGATGCATGACTTGATCATATGAGATGTAGTGATCAATTGCTAACTTAGGAAAGACGAACACAACATGTTTGAACAATCTAGTGAAAAGCATTCCATAAGGCAAGAGTTCCTTAGGTTTGTTTCGAGTCTTTTCCATTCGTTTGAGAATGAAAAATGCAAGATTGTATGGAGTAGAGGTTTCAATGCAATAAAGCATATAACAAATACACGCGAAGACATGATCTCGATGACCTCCTAGACAAATGACATTTTCACAAATGATATCAACCCATGGTTTCATATGAGGTTGAATTTCACGGGTTAAAATTTTGTTTTTATCTACGACAACAGGTTTCTTGTTTTTGGTACGAGTGACTTGACCTTGTCGAGGGACTTGAATAAGAGACTTGATGACATTTGGTGAGGGAGGAGTGGTTTTGTAACGACCTTTACTTGGAGCAGTTATTGACAAGTATTCGAGTAACCACATGTCGATGTGTGACATTTGACCTTTAAAAGGGATTTTCAAGATTTGATCAAATTCCTCGAGAGTGAGAAAGAATGGCTTACTTTGGATGACAAAGTTGACCACAAAATGACCCTCGGAGTTATAGTCAAACGTGAGTTGACTATAAAACTCAAGAACAAAACGAGGAATAATTTGTTCATTTATGTTCAACAAACAATCAAAACCAATTAATCCAAACTTAGCATGGATATGACTCATGTTTTCAAAGTTTTGACTCAAAGCCCTACCCTCATGAAATTACCGTTTTAAGGCTTGCAATGGTGTTTTTTAATGGTTGGTTGAATTTATTTGATATGAGTGGAATGTAGTTACGTGTATTTTGGTGATCTAATCCTGTGATTCGAGGCATTGCCACCTAAAATGAAAAAAACAACATGGTTATGTTTTATAGTCGTTTACTTGTAACATTTTATTCACAATGTTTCTAGTGTGTGCCTAAATGTGACAAATGGGGAGTAACGATTAACTTGATTTGAAAATAAAATTGGAGTTTTGGTTCGAAATCAATTTTTCGACAAACTCACTAGTGTATATAAATCCTATGTCTAAGGGAAGCATATTAGTTATACATTATGATGCGTAATTTCCTTTGATAAAAACTACGTCAGATTTTACATTTATAAAACCCTAACTATCTCGACTATTCTTACGCACTAAAGAGCAGTGTACCCTATCGTGTATAGTGTAGTGATTGGTAAGCACGGGTGTCGACCCAAAAAACGGTTTGTGTCCCTAATCGTCTAATTGATTTTATTTTCTACCTAAGAAAGCATTAAAGAAATCAGTTTGGAATTTTAGTAGAATTATTGCAGGATGCTTAGGTGGTAAGCCTTGTTGTCGAAAAGGGAATGGGTATAGTGACAGACAACTAGGAAGGATAACCGCATTCAATGATCTTATGTGCAATGTCTAATTACAACCTTAGGAGGGGTCTAAATTCGTTAGGTCCAGTTTTGTAGATGTACCTAACCTATGTGTACTGAGTGGAATGGACTCGCAAGAAGAATTAACATATTCTCAGTTTACAGTGATTAAGGTTTCCTTTTAATTATAAGATACATTTTATCTAACAGGTGGTCTCCTATTAGCTCGCACTCCTAACCAGGGAATTAATGTTAAGGGCTCTAACTTTATGGGTAAAGGGTGAACAACTACAAGTGTTGGTCTCCTGTAATTAATCGTGTGTACAAAGGTTAAGCGGATCACTCAAACCTAATACACACTCAACCTCATATCAAAAACCTAGCAGGGAGTTCAAGGATTTCAAAATATACTACATAAATTAATAAATATGTAACTAAAACAATAAGATCATAAATTAATAATCTTAAGGATAATTAATTAATTAAATGCAAATGAATAATTAATAAAGCATAATAAATAATCATAACTTCAATAATCATATTGGTAGATCCAATAAGTCAAAATAACTGAATTAAATTGACCACAGAAAATTAAAGTATAATTACAAATTGTGCTAGACCAGTGCTCTCGATCCTCTAGTCGAACACCATGGCAAACCCCGAAGGGTTTGTCATATACTGAACTTCGAACACCTTTTGTTCCCTTTTCTTACTTTGCGGCAAAACCACACTCGAATGAATGATCAATTATGATTCATGCGAATCATATATATACTAAAATATGTAGTTTCGTCACATGACGAGTTTAGCCCTTGAACTTTCAATAATAATGCACTCCAATTAAATAAACTTCATTAAATATGCGCAACTCTGGTCCCTGGATGAGTCATACTCTACGGCGTAACGGCATCGACCACGTTACACCGTAAACCTTCTGACGCAGCATTCCTTCTTTTAGTGATAAAATTGTTACGGCGTAATTCCATCGACACGTAGTCAGCATTAATATTTTCATCAATAATTTAATTACGGCGTAACTCCTGCGGGATGTTATGCCGTAATACCTCGTCAGCATAATATCTTCGTAATTATTAATTGATTATGGTGTAATCTATTGTGTCAATTACGTCGTGATGTCTTCCATAATGCGGTTTTTGTCGTATTTTTTTCATTTTGCCGTTTTCCGCATCTTTTCCGTTTCAATTCCTCTAATTACCTGAATTCGCCAAACAAATGAATTAAGTACCAAATTCATATAAAAATGATATAAAGTGAGGCAATAAATGCGAGAATTTGATATATAAAAGTATTAATTATTTGATGTTATCACATTATATCCTAGTAGTTCTAACTGTACAAAATTGAAAGAAAAATAGAAAATTCTCAATTTTAATTTTTGTGTTCATCATGAATTCTAGACTCAAATTGAAAGAAAATAGATGAAATGACTTACAATTGATGATCTTTGTGATGTTAGGGATGATTATTAGTGATGATTTGATCTACAATTAGTGTTTTGATGGTTGATTTTGAGTTTTGGGTTGTTTTGGTTCGTGTTCGTCGCATCAGCAGGGAAAAAGGGTATTTGTTTTTTAGTTTTGAAATTTTTTGACTAAGTGTAAATATTGGGTGTCTACTGGTGGCGGCCCCATATCGATCAGGAGGCCGCCCAAATAAGCTTTGGGGCCGCCTGAGATATGAGGGCCACCCTCAGCGAGGGTTTTTAGACTGAGTTTTGATAAAAAAAATTACAACGAGGAGTGAAGTTTTAATTTGCATTTGGCGAATTAAAAATGTTTAACAAGCTTCGGATGAAGTTGTTAAATTGTCACGACACGGAATGGAACGCAGACTAGAATTGAGACAGAAGAAAGAGAAGCGGACTAACACGATTTATGGAATGTGTTCCATCATTCCTAAACCAAGACGTAGATAGTTAAACGATTTACGTTTAAGGGGTTTCGTAAGAATGTCGACGATGTTGTCCACGGACGGCACTTTTTCGACTGAGATATGTCCTTTCTGGACATTATCACGAAGAAAGTGGGGACGTATTTCGATGTGTTTAGTACGAGAGTGTTGCACCAGGTTTTTGCTAAGGTCAATCGCGCCTTTATTGTCGCACATGATAGGGACGTCATCGAGTCGAACGTCGTAGTCGATAAGAGCCTGTTTCATCCATAGTGCATGTTGACATGCCTTTCCGGCGCTTACGTATTCGGCTTCGGTTGTGGATATAGCAAGAGCGGTTTGTTTCTTCGAGAACCAAGATGTCAAACAACATCCCACGAACGTACAAATACCGCTAGTGCTCTTTCGGTCCATATAATCTCCCGCATGATCAGAGTCGGCATATACTACTGTTTCTATGCCGATCCCCTTAGGATACCATAATCCTAAGTGCGTAATGCCTTTAATGTATCGGAAGATACACTTAACCGCTTCAAGGTGAGAGGTTATGGGAGCATCTTAGAAGCGGGCACAAAGGCAGACACTAAACATGATATCGGGCCTACTTGTCGTTAGGTATAATAAGGTACCTATCATGCCTCAATACTTGGTACTATCTACCGACTTATACTCTTCGTCTTTTGTGAGTTTAGTATCGAAGGACATAGGGGTTTTCATTAGTTTAGATTCTTCTAAGTTAAATTTCTTAAGCATTTCTTTAATATATTTAAATTGATTAAAGAAAATACCATCTTCCATTTGTTTTATTTGTAATCCAAGGAAGAAGTTAAGTTCACCCATCATGCTCATCTCGAACTTCTCATGCATGATTTTGGCAAATTCATCACACATGTCTTCACAAGTCGAGCCGAATATAACGTCGTCGACATATATTTGAACGAAGATGAGGTTTGAACTTTTCTTCTTGGTAAAAAGTGTGTTATCTACCATTCCCATTTTGTATTCATGTTTAATAAGAAAAGCTTTTAATCTATCATACCAAGCTTTGGGTGCTTGTTTAAGACCGTATAAATCTTTCTTAAGTTTATAAACATGATCTGGTTTTTCAAAGTCAATGAATCCTGGAGGTTGTGCCACGTATACCTCCTCATTGATAAAACCGTTCAGGAATGCACTTTTTACATCCATTTGGAATAGCTTAAAATCTAAAGCACAAGCATAAGCTAATAGTATCCTAATTGACTCAAGTCTAGGCAACTGGGCATAAGTTTTCCATCATTAATCCGACTGCCTCTTGTTGAGTATAGCCTTGAGAAACAAACAAACTAAACTATCCTTATTTGAGAACAAACCGTTCTCTCGTCAACTTATTTCTAAACACCCCACTTAGTTCCTATGATCGTCATATTCCTAGGTTGTGGAACTAACTCCCAAGCGTCGTTAGCAATGAATTGATTTAATACTTCTTGCATGGTGGACCTATCCAACTACATCTGTTAACCTTTATTTACATTCTTAGGTTCTATAGTTGATAAAATAAAACAAAAGAAGAAAAAGGATGATAATTAAAGAGCTCTAAATACAAGAGAAAATAAATACAATAACGAAAAATAGTTAAAAAGAAAATAAAAAAGATAGAAATACAAAAAAAAAGAAAAAACAGTAAACAAAAACTAAACAAACACCACACCCCCCCCACCCCCTCAACGGCGCCCCACCCCCACTCCTCCCCCCCCCCGCCCACGCCCCACTACCCTTGACTCCTACCTCCCATCCACCCCCACACTGCTGCCCCCCCTCGATCGCCCCCCCCCCCTCCCTCCCCCTAAAACACCTACCCCCCCCCTCGCCCCACCCCCCCCCCATTCCACCACCCCTCATCCACTCTCCACAAACCCACCCCCTCTGCCGCCTAGCCCCCACCAACAACCTAGCCCCCGGGTTCCACACTCAACACCCCCACACTACCCCCTCCGCCATCCCCTCCCTCTTCCTCCCCTGCCCCCCCCCCTCCCACCTTTCGCCCGTCACCCACCCCCCCCCCCCCCACCCATCCCACCCCCCCCCCCCCCCCCAGCCCCACCCCCTCCCCCTAACCCCAACACCATCCCATGTCCACCTCCCTACACCTCCTTCACCCACCGACGACACTTTGGTTTGCGGGCTTGAGACCCTAGGGTTACTTTGTTAAGGTTTCCGCTAAGACATTTGCTAATGATGGTTTATAGAATCGCTTAATATTGACTCTTATCGACAATTATTCTACAGTTTCATCCTCAAAGCATATTTCTAAGTTATATTTTTCCGTAACTCTTAATTGCTTTCTTCTTCCATCTAAGTCATCAACGCAACCAATGGTGATGTCATAGAGGGTTGAGGAGTTTCAATCGAAAGTCACTTTGAGTTAGATTCTTCGACTTCCTAGTATGTTTATTAAGGATGATGTAGCTTTACTATTTTGGGAGTAACCTAAAAGACACATTCGTATTACTTTAGGTCAAATGTGTAAGGTAGTCCCTTTAGAGTTTAAAAAATGAAGCACTTGCTTTCAAACACTCTAAAATAGTCAAGAGTAGGTTTATCTACCTCTCAAGAGTCGTAAGATGGTTTTTTCCAAGTGAGACACTAATTAGATTCTGGCTGAGAATGTATGTTGAAGTATTTACGGATTTACACCAAAACTTTTGGTAGTAACGATTGCTTAATCAACCATAGTCCTACTCATTTCTTAAAAGTTGGTCCTATTTTTTTCTTTTAACCACTCCTTATTATTGAGGATGTGCGTGGAGATACGAGAAAGTTAATGGTGTAATTCCATTGGCATTACAAAACTCTCAAATTGCACCTCATTATCAAATTCCCTACCGTGGTCAGGATTCATTATTGACACTATTGTACATCCTAATTTGTTTTGAATTTTCTTACTAACTATATTTGAATTGATCGATTAGGCTTTATTTTTGTCCTTAATGGAAACTCGAGTCTCAAGTAATAGACCTAGGAGTAGTCATCTAACTAATGAACTAAAGGTGCCATGCGGTTTCCTCCGTAACTCCGTACGGCGGATGAACCGAAGAGATCCATATGGAGGAGTTAAGCATCTAGCCGTTGAGACTGTATTCTTAGCTTTGTGACTAGCGTGAGCTTGTTTTCCAATTTTGAAAGCATCACAGAAGTGTTGATCAAACTTAATCTTAGGTAAGTTTCTAACTAATTCTTTAGATGCTAAACTATTTGATAATGAGACGCATATTTGCGTGACCTAATCTCCTATGCCACAACGTGAAATTTTCATCAATCGTTGCTAGACAAATTTGGTCTTTTGGCTTATTTCCTAATTTCATCACATATAAGCCTTTCTTCCTAATACATCTACCTATAACCTTACCATCCTTAGTGATTTCACTATCATGTTCAGAGAAAGTTATTCTACACTTATTGTCACATATTTGTCCTATACTTAGCAAGTTGAAGTCTTTAATTTATCTACATGTTCTAATGCCATTATCTATCTAGAAGAGAGTCATTCGAAATCGTACCTTTGCCAATGATGTTACCACGAAGATTGCTAAAAAATAACATTATCTCCGTTGTATGCCTTGTAGCTTGAGAAGAGCTTTCGGTTACCCGTCATATGTTTAGAGCATCCGCTATCTTTTATCCACTCATCGGGTTCCAAGTCGACTCCAAGGCATATCTATTTATATAAGACAATAACTCAAACATTTGGTCCCCAAATATTCTCACAAGGTCCAAATTTATTAGTGCTAAAAATCCCTGCATTTTATGCAATTGGTTTGGATGTGGAAATGGATGAACACAGTGTTCCCGATTGCATGTAACTTTGACGTTGGAAATTGTTCCAAGTTACGGGAAAGTCACGAGGTTGATTATGTCGACCAACGTTCCTTTTTGGTTGTGGTGTCGTAGGACGAGGATAATTATTATTGACTCTTTTAGGTGGTGGAGTTTTTGATCTAAGATTAGGTTTTGAAAATCCAACTCCGGGTTTTGACAATGGCTTATAAAATTGTTTAACTTCATTATCACTAGCAACAGGAACTTTGACGTTGTTTACTATTATATGTTTTGGTCTAGGACCCAAAATAGATTTTTGAAAAGACATATTTTTCTCAGATCCAGGCGTAACTGCTGGCGGTCCCATAATCTCTTTGGGGGCCGCCTGTACAATATGGGGGCCGCCCATATTTATGGGACCTCCATCAGAATACACCTTTTTCTAGGCTTTCACAAATTTTATTTTCTTAGTTCCACTTGATGAAGCTTCAAATGAATTAAATCCTAAACCTAATTTTTCTCCGGAGGGTTTTTGATTACTTAACATTTCATTTAGACAATGTGTACTCTTTTCAAATTTAGTTAATCTAATGGCTTCCTCTTTGAGTTTTTCATTCTCAATTTCAAGCATATGACACTTTACACATTCGAGATCAACTCCCTTGTTTTTCTCGAGTGTAGACACTTTTTCTTTTAGAATACTAAGTTCTTTTTCTAAACTATTTCTAGTGGCTTTTAAACTTTTGTTTTTGTTGATTGTCTTTAAACTCATTTTGCACAGTTTATCATATTCATTATCTAAAACTAAATCATCTATTGATGAGTTTTCATCACTAAAGTAGGAGGATTCGAAACATACCTCACTTGATGCCTGAGCTACGAGACATGTTTCGTCTTTAACCTTCTCATCATCTTCTTCACCGCTATCACTCCAAGAACCTCCGACAAAAGCTCTTTGGTTCTTGTCTTTTGATGGTTTTGGACATTATCCAATAAGATGATTTGGATTGCCGCATCTAAAGCATTTTCTATCACCTTTACCTTTCTTGTCATCGCGGCTTCTTTGGAATGTCTTTTTGTCAGAGGTTGTCTCACGAATCTACCTCTTCTCTTAAAGAACTTTTTGAAGTCACTGACCGCCATGGCGTATTCTTCATCTTCACTTCCAGAAGTCGAACACTCATCATCACTAGATTCTTTCTTAGCCTTTAAAGCTAGAGATCTCCTTTCTCTTTTAGCTTTGACTATTTCAGAATCTTTCTTGATGATCATCTCATGGACTTTGAGGTTTCCAATGAGCTCATCAAGATATAGCAATGTTAAGTCTTTCGACTCTTCAATCGCCATGACCTTTGCTCTCCATTTAGGATGTAGAGCTCTAAGAAACTTCCTAACATAATTCTTGCTAGAATAACCTTCATCAAGAGCTTTTAGACTAGTAATAATAGTATTGAATCTAGCAAAAGCACTATCTATAGATTCGTCTTCAGAAATGACAAATTGTTCATATCGTTAAACCAAAAAGGTCGACCTTATTATTTTTGACTTGGTTATTACCTTGATGGGTGATTAACAAAGTTTTCCAAATTTATTTTGCCGTATTACACATGAAAATTCTTTCATATTCTTTTCTTGGCAAGGCATTGTAAATAACCATTTTGGCTTCGTTATTTTTCGCAAGCTTCTTTTTAAGATCGTCACTTTGTTTTTCAAAAGGTATAACCACATCTAATTTGGTTTTCGGATTTTGTTGAATAGGTTAAAAATCACCGTTAGTGATAACATGCCAAATATCAAGATCTTTTGATTTAACATATGTCTCAAATTTATTTTTCCAATAAATAAAACTACCACTTTCAAAAAGTGGTGGTCTTTGCATGGATTTCCTTTCTAGATATTTGTCGAAATCCATAGATCGATCCAAGCTTTAAAATAATATATATCTTATAAATCTTGAGTGACCTTGGCTTCTGATACCAATTGTGGAAACTAGAAGGAGGCATTGAATAGCTTACAGGTTCGTTTTACATTTTAAAAGTTTGCTTTTAAAATATTTAGATTCGAGTTGTATGTTCAACCAACCAATAATATGAATCAACAATGTAAATATCTAAACTAATACTAAATGACTATCACAACAATATAAAGAGATGAGATAAGGAACAATCAAACCAAGACACCTAGATTTATAGTGGTTCGGCTACGAAGCTCTTCTTCGCCTTACTCCACTCCCCGAGTATCCTACTCGAGATTTCACTATGTCAACAAGCCCCTTCAGGCGAAGAAAACTGTTTACACGTCGCTTATGTTATTTTCCGACACTAAGCTAAATGTCGAGTCCTAATCTTAGCTAGAACCAATCTACCACCTCACAAACACTATACACTCACAAGATCTACACTATCGGATTTACACACAATTACACAAGATAATTACAATAGAGATTTGATACTTAGAAGAAGAGACGAGAGATCACTAAATAACAATTCGTTTCTTGGCGAATAAGAATGTTCTTCTCTTGCACTTGATAGAGAGGAGAGATGAGAAGAATATATTAGACCACTTGAAACAAGATCAAACAATGTTAGTGATCAAGAGATTTAGTGAGAGAAAGAAGGTTTTTAGAGAGAGAAAGAAGACTGAAAAAATTCGTGCAAAGAGGTATATTTTTCTGCCAGAAATAGTGCAGTATTTATAGCCAGCGAATCCCTCATCTGCTGGCGGTCCCAGATATATATGTGGGCCGCCGTGCCTATAAGGGGGCCGCCTAGTAGACTCTGCTCCTGTTTTTGTCTTTTTATGGGGAAGGTTGTATCTAGTATGGAAGCTTTTATTTTTAGGGGAAAATTTAAATTTCAAATTTATGTTTTAAATAAAACTTTTCTTTTAATAAAAAAGTATTTTGTATATTTATTTTTGTAAAAATGTGATGGTTAAAAAAAATTATTTTCTTGATCACTAATCATGCTTAATGATTTGTTTGTCCATACCTTAAGTGATAACTAATCTTAGAAATGAAATTTTACAATCAATAATTTGTAAACGTTTAATTTTATCGTAAACGTTTTTACATTTTGTTATTATCAAAACATTGAGAGGTCGAAAAATATAAATAACGTTTTTAGACATTATTTGTATTAACAGTATGACAAGGTAAAATAACAAAAATCCCCCATCTTCTTTCTTTCTTTCCTTTTCATACGCATATATATTTATTTTCAATTAAAAAAATTAAAAAAAAAACTAAAAGAAATCAAAAAATACAAAGACCATGTAGTTTTAAGAATGAAGTCTAACAACTAATCATGTAACTAAAAAGTTCACGAAGTTTGCAAAAAATTGCAATACCAAACATACTAAAATTGCCCTTAACATTCACAACGTCACATTTTTAACCGTTGTTGTCGCCAGGGTTCTAAAAAGCGCGCTATAGCGGCGCTATAGGGTGCCATAGCGCGAGGCGTAGCCTTCACGTTACGAAACAGGCTAAGGCGTCGTCTTTAAGCGTAGCGTGCAATAAAGCGCGATAAGG
>BQNB010057270.1:4115-32139 GCA_026074375.1 Tanacetum coccineum | reverse complement strand
TGGGGAAAGACTGGCGGGATAATTTCCCGCTTAGATTTTCGCTAAATTTTTTTATTAAATTTCATGAAAATCTTCCCCAGTGACATGTCGCTGGGGAAAACGTTTCAATAACGTTTGACTAAAGATTCAACGAGAAAAAATGCGACGTCGGAGTATTTTGTCGTTTAGCGACTTTTCCCCAGCGACGTATGTCGCTGGGGAAAAACGCGTTGGGGAAAGGGGCTTTTGTTGTAGTGAAAGTAGCTGGAATTACAATAAAAATTACAACAATTGCAATCGTTGCAAACAAAGCCTCGTGAAAGTAAAATCCAAACAAAACAAAGATAAAATTCGACCTCCACACCCACCAAACACAATATCACTAAGCCGGGACGGAACCAGGGGCTGTCCCGGGGGTCCCAGGACACCCATATGGAATTTTGTTCAATAGTGTTAATTTGGTTAAAAACCCTCGATCTTTTATAAATGCATCCGGTCCCAAAAAGTTGTTCATGTAGTCTTGTTTGATTTTTCATTAATGCACCTGATGACTTTGTCTTCTGGTTCCGTCCCTGTCACTAAGGGTGTTTACCAAGTAGAAAGTGTAGAAACGACGAAACCTGAAACCTGAACATATATAACCCATCGAAACGACCACAATCACGATTTTTGACACCTGAACATAACCCATCGAACAATAACCAATGAGTTACATACGACCACGATCCTTGACACCTGAACATAACCCATCGAAACGACGAAACCTGAAACCCGACAGTACTAGAAAATTAGCGTTTTAGAAATCTGAGAGTGATTGAATGGTAGGAGAGAAGATAGGTCGGATTTTCTTGGAAAATATACATTTTTGGTCCGAACTAATCCCACTTGATATATTATCGTTGTTGTAAAACATATACATTGACGTTTTCTTTAAGATATTACGAGTTTGTCTGGTTTATATAAATCATTTACTTAATTGCACTAGTTTTTTGTTTGAACACATGAAACTTGGTACCATTCTTGTCTTTATTTCAATGTTGCATACTACTATTACAAGCTTCTAGACTTGGATATAGAGTACATTTGCTCAATCATTTCAGTAATAGTTTGGCAAAAAAGTTCCACTAGATATGTTAGACCGGACGTAAGAAGGCATGCACGACCGAGTTTTATTAACTAAGTTGGTAGTGAAGTTAGTTGTAAAAAGAGAAAGCTGATGTGACACTAAGATGATAGTAGTGAATGCGGTCTTAGGGTCACTTTACTGCACTTAGTCTTATAATTGAACGCTTGATTCGTATAAGATGCCTCATGCGTTAGACTTTAAATAAAACTAAGTTGTTACTAATTTTTTGTTCAAAAAATAGAAATAAGATACACCTAAAACCACAATAAAGTTGAACGGTAACTATAGGCGAGTTTTTATTTTCCAATGAAACTTTATCAATACCGAAAACAAAAAACCAACTCAAAACGTATCTAGATGCAATTGAGCTTATGTATGAGAACACCGGAACGAGATGTGATTTCTGTACGTGGTTTTGGAAAATATAAATGCAGTTAAGGTTGCAACAAATCGGTTTTATTTGGACTTGTGCGAGCTCAAATTTGACTTAAGCTCACAAAGATCGAACTATAATGAACTGTCCATTGAGCTGGAATTTAGCTTTTTAACTCATGATCTTTTTGGTAATTAACATTTTCAGTATATTAGATGTTACATCTCGAAACCGGTTTTATATATTTTATTATTTAAATATCTTGTATAAGTTTGAGTATTATATTTAAGTGTCTTGTAATACGTTTAAGTAGGAAGCTAATCTAAAAAGTCAAATGTTAAAGTGATAGTTATGGAAAGTGTTATGTGGCACAAGCATTAGAAAACGAGTCTTAAGGAATCATTCTTTTCACATTGACAAACTTAAGGGAGGGAAAACAAGAATTCTTACACTTTGTTCTTAAGTTTTATCATTAAAAAAAAATGTAAAGCGAAACTTTTATCTCAAAATTTGGAGGAAACAATTTTTTTAATAATTAACAAGTGTTGCAAAACAAGGCCTTTTATCTCAAAATTAGGCCACCAACCTTTCCTTGGCCGATTAATCGGTCAAACCATCGGTCAACCATGGTTCACGGCGGTTAAAAACGGTTAGTGGTGGTCAAACTTGCTGGAAACATGCAAATCTTTAAAATACTCAAAACTCGTCGTAAACATGTTTTAATCAGTTATGGTAGTTGTTTATATCTATTATAATTGGTTTTTAAGGAAAATCTTGCCTAAAATTGCAATTCGATTAATCACCGATTAATCCCGCCTAGACCGATTACAAGCTACAAGGAGATCGACCGCCCGGCTACCGATTCGCGATTTTTGCAACCTTGAAATTAACAAAATAACACTTTCCTTTCTTTTTCTTTTCTTCTTTAAGTATTATTCGAGATCACAACTTTTTGTGTTTTATTTTTATTTTCTTTCTTAACTCTAACTCGAGAACACAGTGTTACAGATACGACCCTGTTTGGGGTTGTATCGGGATAGGGCACCACTTCAAGTGTGTGCTGGCTCCGTCATAAAATAGAGAGAAGCTTAGAGATTTATTTGACTATCTTGATTGATTTCATTGATGAAAACCCTTCGGTATTTATACCAAATAAAAGACAATAACTTGTTTTACAAGTTGACTCACAAGATAACTCCTATAAATAAAACAAGATCTTTTCCTAAACAATGACTAACATAATAAACTATAATAATATCCTAACTATGGGTGTATCATTCCCCACACCTTCACAACCACATTGCCCTCAAGGTGATGCCCAATTTTTTTTTCTTGATTCCAGGATCCGACACTCCTCGTCGTATTCCTCTTTTATTCTTTTTGTTGTAGTCAGCATGCTTGTCGTCACTTGATTGATGAAAGTTTTTAATTGAATATTCAAAATATAACTTGGACCCAACTCATCAAATAAATGTCAACCATCCTCAATTCTCCTAGCAGGCACCCATATCAGCCTTGCTATACCTAACCCCACCAACATCATTGAATACAGCATTAGGGTTGCTATCTTTGTTGGCACCAATTTCAAAAAATGTAATAACTCCTTTATTCTTCTTTTTTTTACCTTGCTCATTCTCATCTTCCTCAAGATCTGATTTGATATTTTCATGTACTACTTCTTCTACTGTCAAATCAGCCTCTTTATGATGTGGCAATGAACAACCAAAATCATCAATGTTGGTATCATCATCCGCCTCAGAAACTTGTTGATCTTTAACATTCATGCCTTCTTCATCATGAATGTTTTCAATCTCTTGATCATTAGCCTTTTTCACTTCTTGTTTATCCTTCACCTTAGATTCTTCTTGATTACCAGCATTAGCATCAACTGCTTGATCTTTAACATTCGTGCCTTCTTCATCATGAATGTTTTCGATCTCTTGATCATTAGCCTTTTTCACTTCTTGTTTATCCTTCACCTTAGGTTCTTCTTGATTACCAACATTAGCATCAATTGCTTGATTATTTTCGTTCTCAAAAGAGCCTCGGTGATACGGGCTCTGAAGAAGGCTTCTCCCAAAGTTGAAGGATAAGACCTTAAAAATTCTAAAAGTTGTAGGTCCGTGAAGCGTGCTTCCGCTGCCAGGGCTAATGAAAAACCTTCATCTAAAGTTTTATAGTTTGACCTAAAGAGTAACCGTTGTAGAGCCAGTTTAAGTCCGGAGATATAAAACGACTTAAGTAAAGATTCATGGATCGTTACTTGTTTAATAAGCATCTCAAACTCATTCTGGTATTCGGTCACCGTACCCATTTGCAAGAACTTAGAAATTGCGTATCTCGCGTCTTAATCACTGCCGTCCGATGCCATGAACAATAACTCAAAAAACAATTTTTTTTTGATGAATAGTAACTGATGACTAGTAACTGCACTGAATAGTAACTGCGGTTAATAGTAACTCATGAATAGTATTATTTATTTATTTATTTGCTAACTTGGATCGGAAGCCCTTTCAACGAGAGCTCTCAATGAAAGCACCAATTGATACGACCCTGTTTAGGGTTGTATCGGGATAGGGCACCACTTCAAGCGTGTGCTGACTCCGTCAGAAAATAGAGAGAAGGTTAGAGATTTATTTGACTAACTTGATTGATTTCATTCATGAAAACCATTCGGTATTTATACCGAATAAAAGACAATAACTTGTTTCACAAGTTGACTCACAAGATAAATCTTATAAATAAAACAAGATCTTTTCTTAAACAATGACCAACATAATAAACTAATATAATAAATTATAATAATATCCTAACTATGGGCGTATTAGTTACATGGAATTAAGGTGAATTAAATGTTTCATTTCAAGATGTTTGTTCCTAGCTACAATTACTTGAGGTTAGTGTGCCTAATCCTTGATTTAGTTGCATTATTCAGTTAGAGTTCATTGAGGTCAAATTGCATTTATAGCGTAAAATATCATTACTCACTAAAAATAATACTACATTCTTTTTGAAACTGTATGATATTCGATCTTCATTTTGCAAAAAGTTAAACCCTAGTTCAAACTTTGGAAAACCCATAAGGTGTCTCACAAGCCCAATCTAATACCATTTGGTAACGACCATGTTTATTCACAACCTTTTACAACACAATCTTTTATAAAAATATTGTTTTTTTATTCTTTCACCTTTACAATCAATACATACAACCAAT
This sequence comes from Tanacetum coccineum, assembly GCA_026074375.1. Taxonomy (NCBI): domain Eukaryota; kingdom Viridiplantae; phylum Streptophyta; class Magnoliopsida; order Asterales; family Asteraceae; genus Tanacetum; species Tanacetum coccineum. The sequence goes on along the minus strand of BQNB010057270.1, from coordinate 27,447 downwards.
CTTAACTTTTTACTATTTATCAACAACTCAACTCAACCCAACCTATATAATATTCTTTTAATATATTTAATATAATTACTTAAAATTTCATGTAAAATTTTATATTTAATAAAAGATTTACTTTATACAAATATTTTTTAAAAGCGACAGTTTTAATCAAAAAATTATTATATTTTATTACGTTATCATTGAAATAAAATACGTACTCAATTAAGAGAAATAAACGAAGTTACAAATAGATGCATAAGTTAAAGTTATTGGTATAATTTTTATTTTAAAAAATTAAAAGATAATATATACATTACCTATTACCTTATCTATAACATAAAAAATCTATTCTAAATAAATGAGAATATGGATGCCAAATAATATAGTGATGTGTGGCAAGGTTAGTTGTATGACCAAAAAGTAATTGAATGAACTAATCACAGGAAATCACTATTGCCTTTTGTAGTTATTTCAATTTACTATGCCATAATAATGACTTGTATCTCCAATCAGGTTGGATTAAAGTCACCAATAAACATAGCCTTATGTGTTATAGTTAGGCTATTTTTAAAAATTAATTACTTATCAAGACCAATATTACAACTCATTTACCAATCCTGACCATATTTGCTCAATTTATGAAAATAAACTCTGACACACTCAGACCTTATGGCACATTTCAGTTTCATTTGTGCCCCTTATATGCCTGTGATTGTCAGTGTATAGTAAATAAACAAATTAACTACATATTTAATACACATATATTCTCCCAACAACTTCATCTTATTCATTAAATAACCCCAACCACCAACCACTTTATCTTTAATAAATCATCATCTCTTATATTTATGAGGAATGTTATATCCACATAATACTCACAAAAAGAAATTCACACATACATGTGTCAATCAACTATGGATAGTGAAAAATAAGAAAAAGAAAATACACTACAACATGATTGGTTCATCACATTTGCCACATCATTATGTGGGAGCTTGTTTGTATAAATTATGTGGATCTATCATTTTTCTATATTTATTCCTCTTTACACCATCACCAACACACAAAACAATAACTTTATTTCATTAAAAAAACATGTAGGCTTTGGTTTTTTTGCCTGTTTCGTGCGCCGCCGACTCAAATTATAGTTTTTCGGATGTTTCTTGGTCCCATGTCATCTTTTATAGGTGCTCTTGGTCTATTCTTGGTCCATATCTTGTTGTTTTGTCGGGTTAGTTGCTAAGCATGGCCAATTTTGCGAATCTTCCTTTTTGTCCGGTACGTCTTTTGTTTATTTTTTCTACAAAGAAATTCGATCTTATTATTAAATAGTAGTTATCTTGTTAATATGTCTTAAATTTACATGTAAGAATTTCCACAACAACCTTTTCGAGCTATTATTCATATTATAAGCAAATATTAAAATAATTGAATATTAACATTAAATGAATTTTTTTGATATTCTTCTTTTTTTGGTTATTTATCAAGGGATTTAGCCGTACAATAGCAACGTACTTTCGATTTTGTTCCATCTTGGTACGTGAACTTTTTTTTGTTCCACTCAATGTAACGAACTTTCATGTTTTGTGTTACTTTGCACCAACTTGGATAGGCAACCGGATAAAAAGTTTGATTACCGGCTAATAGTCTACGTGGCACGTGAACTTTTTTTCTAATGTTCCGTTTTGGTACGTGAACTTTTTCTAATGTTTTGTTTTAGTTTTTTTTTTAAATTAAATTTTTTTAAAAAAATTAAAATTTTTTTAAATTTTTTTTCAAAATTAAATTTTTTTTCGAAATTAAATTTTTTTTTTAAATTTAAAAAAAAAATTTTAAATTTTGGTTAAAATTTTTTTTTCAAAATTAAAATTTTTTTCGTAATTAAATTTTTTTTCGAAATTAATTTTTTTTTTTAAATTAAAAGTTTTTAAAAAAAAAATTTTTGGTGCAAACGTTAGTATAAAGGACTAACGGTGCAAACGTTCGTTGGTTAAAAAGGCTAACGTTGCAAACGGTCGTTAAGTGGACCAAAAATGTAGCTCATCCGGTAAAACAAGTTTGACGGTGCAAATTAACACGAAACTTGAAAGTTCGTTACATTAAGTGAAACAAAAAAAAGTTCACGTACCAACATGGAACAAAACTGAAAGTACGTTGCTATTGTACGGCTAAATCCCATTTATCAACTACCAACATTTAATAAAGAGTAATTTGTCTTAAATTTGCATGTAAGAAATTCCACAAAAACCATTTTCAACTATTTTTCATTTTAGAAGCAAATATTAAAAGAAATAATATTAACATTAAATTAATTTTTTTATTTTTCTTCTCTTTTTGTTTATTTGTCTACTTTCAATATACTCGCGTTTTGAAAAGTAACGAGACATGCTTTTGGATTGAAACTCGCTGTTTTTTGTCATTTGTGTTATTTTGTTTGTATCTATGGCTTATTTGTTGTCGTTGTTACAAAATAAATGCAACGCGTCTTGGAAATTAAATGAGTCGCGCCTGTAAAAAATATAAATGCGCCATATCTTAGACGCGCCTAGTATTTTTTCTTTTTGTCCACTTTCATGTTGGAGAACGAAACACGCCTTTAATTTGTCATTTTTTAGTTTTCATGATAGGAAGTGATCTTGAAATAAATTAGACACTAAACCAGCTTGCGCCTGTGTATGTCTTTAGTGATTTTTGAGTATTTTTTCAAGCGCGTGTAACTAAAGAAACGCGCTTATTTAATACATGGATAGATAAGAATCATTGATTAATATACATATCTTTGATCCAATGAAATAACTTGTTCTAACCATTTTTGTAAAATATATATACACCGAACCATAGAAGGGTTGTTTAAGAAATTTCCTCTATTTTCAATAAGCCCAATCTAGCCCTTGAGAAAAGACGCATTAAATTAAAATTGTACCTTATGTTTCCACTTCACATCTCAAAAAGGCCACTCTCTCTTTACCCACAAAATAAAATAAAATGAACTAATTAAATTAATTAGTTAGCTTAGTTCTAAAATTTAAATCTGTTAAAATGAGTTAAATATGTATAAAATTGTGCTGTTTTTGTAGTGGATCGTGTAAAATAGGTTTGGTGTATAACAACGATTACCTCTGATTACTTGGAGGTTCATTCATCACAGCGATTAGTGGAATTATAAGTGTTTTTCCATTTGTATGATTTTTCCTTCGTCTCAAATTAATAGTTCACGTTTCTTTTTTTGTATGTCCCAATATAATTGTCCACTACTAAATATAGATAGGAAAATTTGATCAAGTTTACTATATTACCCTTGTTTGAAATTATTTTTACAAACTTTAAAGAAGCATTTAATTAATTAGTTAATGGTAAAACTGTCATTCTGCTAAAAAGTAAGAAAAAGAAAGCAGTAATAAATGCACTTTTTTTAAACTGTGTGTTTCTTGTCGGGGTATGATTGAGGGAGTATTGTTTTTTATTGTGTAAAACATCAATTTTGTAAAAATTTCTATTAGTGAAACGGTTGGCCTAGGCTTGTTGACTATCACCCTAAAAGGTGTGAGGTCTCGATCTAAAGTGGTCACGTCAACCTACGAAAAAGAAGGACTTTACCTTGTTTCAGTTATAGTGCATTCATATATCACAACGTGAAAGGGTTGGCCTAGGCTTGTTGACTATCACACTAAAAGGTGTGAGGTCCTGATCATTAATATAGTGCATTCATATATCACAAACATTATAGTGTTTTCATATTATTCATCATTCACATAAACAAATTTTATGTAATATATAGACAACCTGAGTATTATGGGGTAGTATATGTAATTATCAACTTTAAAAGGGATAAATATGTAATAAATTTGTAATTTCTCATATAAATAAAATCCACGAAGGCCCCGATTCCTAGAAACCTAATAAACTAATACTAATAACCCTACATTTTACTTCTTTTCATTCATCAACATGCCTAGCGACGGGGATTCTGATCCCGATGTTTATGAAAAAGAGTTTGTAAAAAAGGCTAATCAGACGGAAGCTAATTATCGGAACACGTGTGACACTATGAGAAGTTTGAGTAATAAGTTGGGTAAAGCCTATAATGATGAGGAAAGTTATATTCCTGAACTTCAACGTTTAGAAGAAGAAAAAAAAATTGGAAGGGAAAATTGATGAAAGACAAATATTGAATAAGTTGCAGAATGTGTTTTACGATTTGAAGGAACTTATGGAAGCTTATGCCAAGTGATATCTGCAGGGTAAATTATTAAAATTTAAAAATCTATTATTATATTTTGAAGTGATTTCTTGTGTTAAGTATAAGTTTGTTGGTTCATTTTTTTTCTTATAAAAATTTATACAAAATATTCAGTTTTAGTCTTTGGATGTAAAGACGAATTGAGTTGGATTCTATATTATGTTCATGTTGGATTCTATAGCATCACAACATGAACATAATATAGAATCCGGCTCAATTCGTCTTTACATCCAAAGACTAAAAGTGAATATTTTGTATAAATTTTTATAAGAAAAAAACACACCAACAAACTTATAATTAACACAAGAAATCTCTTAAAAATGTAATAATAGATTTTCGAAGATTAATTATTTACCCTGCACAGATATCACTTGGCATAAGCTTCCATAAGTTCCTTCAAATCGTAAAACACATTCTGCAACTTATTCAATATTTTTAGTCTTTCGTCAATTTTCCCTTCAATTTTTTTCTTCTTTTAAACGATGTAGTTCAGGAATATAACTTTCCCCATCATTATAGGCTTAACCCAACTTATTACTCAAACTTCTCATATTGTTTATAAACTCTTTTTCACAAACATCGGGATCAGAATCCCCGTCGCTAGACATGTTGATGAATGAAAAGACGCAAAAGTTAGGGTTATTGGTATTAGTTTATTAGGTTTCTAGGAATCGGGCCTTCGTGGATTTTATTTATATGAGAAATTACAAATTTATTACATATTTATCCCTTTTAAAGTTGATAATTACATATACTACGCGATACAGGTTGTCTAAATATTACTTACTCAAAATTTGTTTCTATGAATGATGAATAATATGAAAACACTATAATATTTGTGATATATGAATGCACTATATTAATGATAAACCCATAACTACTTATGCAACCCTCTGTGATTTTATATTCAGGTTATTTGGTTATTTGGTTACAAGTGGCTTCAAAGGGCTTACTCCGCCCAACCTCAACTCTGTGCTCTTGAGAAAATGAATTACAATGTAGCATCTCAGCATTATGTGTGCTATATAACAAATCATCTGTATGGTTATGCTTATCAATCACTGTACATATGATTGTCACCGAGTTAAACACATTGGAGCAAATTTGTTGTAATTGCAAGACTTACAAGAAAAGAAACTTCATGATTTTGGCAACATTAAGACCAATGTCCACTATGTATGTCAGATAGGTGTATGTGTGTACCCCCTTACTAAAATAGATGTAAATATGTTGTTGTGTTTGAGTTGCATCTTTCATACTTCATTTTCATTCCACTCCCACTTTCGCCGACACGTCTGATTATAGATGAGCTTTTACACAAGAGATTGCTGGTAAGCATACGGTTCTACTATGAATATTGGGTAGGTGTACGTGAACCCCCGTATTCATGGACTGCGTTCGTATTTCAGGGCTCACAATCTTCGTTCATGTAATGGTGGATCAGTTATTAGGCTTTCTGGAACTTGCACGTCGTCCAGGTTATCAGTGACAAATTACATAGATTACATTTTCCATTTGGTCCCATGTATATTGCCTCTCATATATATGTAACTTCAAGTAAGTTTAACAAACTAAACAGCATCGAAAACTCAGTGAAACAATTACTAGTGATGATAATATGCGAAGCTTGTGTTTGACAAATTCATTTCAAACATCGTAATGACACTACACCAATAAAGACTTTTGGAGAGGGAAGCAATTTAGAGACGACCCAAGTTGTCGCTAAAGGAGCAATGGGGCCCACCATTTTCAACTTTTCTATGGTCAAACAATCAAAAGTGGGACCCTCACTTTTAGCGTCGACGTCGGTCGTCGCAAAAGGTTCAATCAAAAATTTGTTTTATTTTTATTTTTTTTGGAAATCCACGAAATAAAAAAAAATCAGCAAAACTTCTAGCGACGACAAAAGTCGTCGCTAATGTATATTTTCATTTAAAATTGTTTTAAAAACTATTTAAAATTGTTAAAACTAATTTAAAAATAGACAAATGTGTAGTTCCATTTGAAAATGTTTTTAAAATTATTTATAATTGTTAAAATTAATTTTAAAATTTATATAAATTAGATTATTCATAACATTAATATTTTATTAAATTATTAAAATTATTTTTTTAGTTGAAACGTGTCTAAGTTGTAAATGTAATTAATTATGTACCGTCGATATATCGAGAGCACATACTAATTGCAGTTGAAATGTGTTTAAGTATGAGTAAAAAAGATATGGATATATATATGAAATGTTAAACGGTGGGTCTTGCAGTTAAACGGATGAGCAAAGATGATATGGATATATTAAATATGATAAACGGATGAGTCGAGATGATATGAATATGAAAAATGTGTTAAATAGATGAGTCGCGATGATATGGATATACATGAGATGTTAATGTTGAGTCGAGATAATATGAACATACATGAGAAGATAAACGAATAGGTAGAGATGATATGGCTAAAAATGAGATGTTAAGCAAACAATATTGATATATAATATATGCGGTCTGTTGGGCCAATTCAGAGCCCAATTATCCTTGCCTAAATTTAAACAGAAATTAAGCTAAGTAGTTAAGACTCGTTGATAGACATTCGCGAGCAATGAAGGACTCGCTTAGTGAAAAGCCCCAACGAGCAACCTCAGACGTATTAAAGTCAGAGACATCATCAAGTAAGTCGAAGATTACTTGAAGACATACTCGTCAGTTGGGATGGATATCAGCTGGTATGTAGATGGAATACGCTGAAGGCTTTACGAAGAGTCGTGGGTGGCAATACCCTGATCCTATTACCTTGTGAACAAGAACAAGCTGAGCTTGTAATTATCTCTAAGTGATGTTTTGGCGGAAAAACTCAATAAAGCATAATGACGGGACAAAGTAGCGTTTGAGTTAAACCCTGAACAAAAGTACGAGTTGGTGAAAGATTATGAACAGTTGGTAGAACTTTTCACAAAAGTATAGGCATGATGTTTCCAAGAATGGACGTGCATTAAATGCAGTTGTACGTCAACCACAGGATTCTTGACATGTCGCAACTGCCCACACTAAGGAATCAACCTCGTACCACTATAAATTGAGAATCTTGTAGGAGTAAATGTTATCGCTTTAATTATCGTTGTTATTATAGGCATTTACTCCTTTGTCGAACTTACACAATAGTTAGTTGATCCTATTAGCGGGACTATACAAATTCGCTTGTAAACTTGATTCTTGTCATGTTTACTTGTCCACAGGGTAATCTTACATTGTCATTCAACTAGTGAAATCCATATCACTTTGTAATACTTTTATTATATCAATAAAGCATTACACGATTGAAAAGTTATTACTTGTGTTATTTATCTTTAGATAAGAGTTATATTTCCTTATAGATGTGTTAATTGGGACTTTCACGGTTAATATTGTTCAGAGATTGTTCCCACAAACAATTATCAAATTAACTTATTAGAATCATGCATTCTAACTAAATAAACATTAACACATTAAACAACAACAACAAACCCAATCCCGCCTGAGCAGGGAAACATTAACACATTAAAATAAACATACGGATGAACACGTTAAATTAAACATATGGATTATTACTCAAGACAAAGATTTTCCATGTCATCTAGAAGCTCATAAAGTATTGCTCCTGACTGACATGTGTGGTGTGCCTCTCCAATTCCAACCTTGCTTCCAGAATCTTTATTGTTGTTTGTAACATGTTTATCTTTAAACCGTTGACCTTAAAGTTTCAGCACTTTGTTTGTTCAGATCTACAAGGTATCGGAGAATAACTTAGATAGTTGTTGGGCCAATTCAGGAAATTAGATGGCTAATCAAGACTCGCTAAAGCATAGATTTAGTGAGCAACCTTGGCGTATTATACTCAAATACATTGTCAAAAAAGTCTTAGATTACTTGAAGACATACTCTTAAGTAGATACGGATATAAACTGATATGTACATGAAACTCGCTAATGGTTTAAATTGAATTAATGGATGACAATAACTTGATATGCTTTGTCACTATATGATTACTCCAACAAAGCAGAACTTTGTCTCTCTATGGTGTTTAGGCGAGATTAATTGATAAAGCAAAATGGCAGGATAAAGTGTCTTTCAAATTAAAGCAACACCTAGTACGAGTTGGTGAAAATATTATGAACATTTGTCAGTTCTCAAAGTGAAGTTGGAATGTTTCCAATAATAGAAGCATTAAATGGAAGATGTACTCTTCCACTAGATTCTTGAACGTCTCAACGACCCCACTCACAAGTCTCGTACTACTATAAATAGGGAGTGTTGGTTGTAGCAAATGTCACAGCTTTTATTATTCTCTTTGTATCTTATATTAAAGCGCATTTACTACTTGTATCGAACTTACAACAAAAACAACAAACTCATTCCCGACTGAGCGGGGAAACATTAACACATCAAAATAAACTTACGTGTCAACACATTACATTAAACATAAAGATTACTAGTCCATACGAAGATTTTCCATGTCATCTAAAAGCTCATAAAGTATTGAACCTGATTGACATGCGTAGTCCTACATGTGCCTTTACAATTCCAGTCTTGCCTCTAGGATCTTTATTCTTGTCTCTACCATGTTTATCTTTAAATCTTTGACCTTGCGGTTGAACCACTATGTTGGCTCAGATCTACATGGTACCGGAGAATAACTTGGATATTGTGTTGAAGATCCCGTAGAAAAACTTTGACGTGTTGAAGGTTCATGAGAAGAACTTACACTAAGCTAATCAAAATCATTCTTCCACACAAAATATCTACATTCATATTCTTGTTTTTTCAAAAAAGATTAGCATATATTAATAATAAGAACATATTACATCATAATGAAAAAGGTATAAACAAACACATACCTTGGTACAACTAACCATATTGTTCTAAAAAGATAGAACAAATCGGATACCAAAACAAACCATCTCGGGTGATAGACCATAGGCAAGCTCGTGGATTGCATTCTCATACGAGAATTTGTTAGGTGTTGCCACGGATGAAACTATTACGAGGTCTGGTTGATCTCTATACATACTTTATGTGCATTGCAGCTAAATTTGTGAAAATGTAAGTCTAGTGATTTATAGTAATGGGATGTGCCACAATGTAGCATAGCTGTAATAATGATACTCGAGTGGTGGCTGGGCTGTATTGACTTAACATGATGCGACATTCTTAAGTTTTTAGTCTGTCTTATCTCTACACTCTGACAGTTGGTATTCGTACCAAGTCGTTATAACTACTGCATGTTTTAAACTAAATTTTATGGTTCCATAAAACTTGGATAGTATATGTCGTGGCTATCTACTTATGGAAGTCAACAAATGATACATTGACTTTTTAAGTCTGCCACGAAGAATGTTAAGATGATTTCGGTAGCAAAAACCAAGGCCACAGCCAAGTTGACTTAGAGGGGGATCCATGATAACTAAATTAAACGTAAAGATGGCAAAACAGGGTCTTAGTGAGATGGATAACGGGTCAAAACAGGGCAGGTTTGGGTTGGTTTGAACACACTTCTATTTATTAGAATAAGTTGGAGAAATATATGGTTTGAAAAGAGATTTGGGCGACTCTCAATACGGTTGACCCATTAGTCATGACGAAAGATGTATATGGGGTGAATTTCCATCTTTAATCAGATTATTCGAATTCCGCTCTAGTTCAAATGACTCGTCATACGGTCATAACCCATTAGTCATTTTTCAATGTAGTTCTATTGTATAGATGTGCATTAAAACCTTTGATGTGATAACTGTCATTTGCGAACATCCAGGATTTGTAGAATCACAAAATCATACATATCTTCATCCTTAATTTTTAACCATACGCATGACTGATCACAAACTCACTCACACACAAAATTATCCAAACCCTAATTACAACCTTAATTTATCTACGTAGTGCACAAAAATATGGATTTCATTCACGAACATCAGGATCACGATATGGGAGAGTCTTCGATGGTTCGGGATCACGATATGAGGAAGAGGTCTTCAATGGTTTCGGGATCATGATATGGTTAGAGTCTTCAATGGTTCGGGTAGGACAAGTCGAAAATCAAATCGTTTGTATTACCTGAAGATTTAACAACAACCTGGTCATGTTATTGTTTTTTTATCCTTTTTATAAGTATGAAAACATGGGTTACCTCATTTCCCTCCATTATTGTTTATCAGAATGTGTAACAGTTCATTAATGTTGCTGTTGTTCATGTGTACGGAAATGTAGATATGGGAAGAGGAACACAAACTTTATTTTCGTTATCTATTGTTTTACCCGCCCGGTTTTAATGGTGTCCCCTTTACCGCCCCCCCCGCCCCCCCCCCCCCCCCCCGCCCCCCCCTTTTATTTGTGGCCTTTGCTTGGTTTGCTTGGTACAGTCGGGTTAGGGGGGTCGGACTTATCACAATATTAGCTATCATACGATATGAGAGAGTGAGTTGTCAGTTCAATGTAAATAAATAGGTTCTAATTTATTTCAATTTTCTGTGATTTTGTCGGTGTTTCCTGTCTGCATGGCATAGACTACTTTTTTTTGGGTTGGGGACATGTGTTATGGCGGGTGTGTCAGGTATGACTTGAACCATTCATATTATTGAGCCCATCACATTTTCTTATGCCTCGCTTCTGATAGTTTTAGGTACATGATGGACACAAAAAAATGGTTAGAAGGTCGTACACTAATAAAGAACCCTAACCAGCTAATAAAATTAATAATGACAAAGTACTATGGTTCACAGTTCACACACATGGGTCTGGTTGGCATTTCATACTTGTACATTGTTTTAGGGTTTTATGTGTATTAGGGTTTTATTGTTTTAGTTTTTTTAGTAGTTTTATGGTTTTTTAATGTTACGGTTTTTGGGAGTTTTATCCATACATGTTCCATTGTATAACATTTTCACGTTTATGTATACATGTAGTACGGTTGGTGAGTAAACATTCTTATATATCAGGAAAACGACAATTAACAGGAACATAGTTGAGCACTTTTTTTGAACTAACAGGAACAACATTATTAACAATTAACATAGATATTTATTGACATTTCTTTTTATGTAGATGATTCTCATGAGTTTCGGTCCTACCCAAATGGTTCACCTTATTGTGAGTCCCAAGATGTTTCCCGCGAAGATGAAAAACCCTACTGGAAGGTATGTATTTTGACAGTTATTTTTGATGCCTATGAAAAACCATACCCGGTATATTCTCAGAAGGCCCGTTTTTTAACATTCGTTCAAAGGCGGGTTTCAAGCTCGGGTATTAAAAAAGGCCAAAAAAAAAAAAACAAAAAAAAAAAGAATAGGTCAAAAAACACACGCTTATTTTCAATGCAACCGAGCAGGTAAACCACGAAGGTCAAAAGAAGTAAATACTCTTAATGAAGTTGATGGAGATGATGGTGAAAATTCTGCTAGCAAAAAAAGAAAACGACACAGTAAGTCTCAGGCCATAAATTGTCCCGCTAAGCTTTGTTTGAAAAAAATTAATGGTACAGAATCTTATGAGGTGCTTGGATTCGTGGAAAACCACAATCATCCATTAATGAACTTGAACAACATGGACCTATCAAGGGCTCGACGTCAATTGCATTTTGATGATTATATTTTTATTCATCGTGCATCAATGTCCAATCTAGGTCCTACTAGAGCTCATAGATTAAAAGCAGCTCTTGTTGGAGGGTATGATAAAGTACGTGGAACATCCACGGATTATTGTAATTTTAAACGTTGTGTAAATTCATTCATTGGAGATAGAGATGCGCAGATGTTGGTCGATAAAATGTGCAAGCGGAAATTACATGTCCCAGAATTCTGTTTCGAATATTATACTCTTCCTTCAAAAGAGTTGGTCAGACTTTTTTGGGCCGATGAAACCATGAAATGCAACTATGTTGCGTTTGGTGATGTGGTTTCATTTGACGCTACTTTCCACACCAACAAGTAATATATACATTCCTACATTTATATCATTTATAAACTCTTCATACATGTTTTAATAACAGAGAATTATTTTTTACTCAGGTATGGATACAAATTTGTGCCATTTACTGGCATTGATCACAATCAGAGGTGTGTCACATTTGGTGCTGCGTTACTATCGGATGAAACCACGGAATCATTTTCTTGGATGTTGGAGGCGTTTTTAAAAACGCATAAGAAGCAGCCACCTTTTGCCGTAACAGACCAAGACGGTGCTCTTAGGAAGGCTGTTGTTAAAATGTTTCCAGATTCACACCATCGGTTATGTATGTGGCATATCACAGAGAAACTACCCGGGAAGGTAATTTAATTATCTTTATTTTCTTTCGTAAACTCATCTTTTCACATATGAACTTTTGCCTTTTCCTATTATAACTACCCTAACACATTACAAGTTAACTACTTAATGTATTACAACTTTTATGTATTATTCGTGCATATATGATCCATTACAAGCTACTTTGTTGCATATTTCTCTAGGTATTAGGCGATCTTGCTGCTGATACAAACTTTAGGAAAGACTTCCACAAATTGGTATGGAATGTGTATATTGGTCCTGATGTTTTTGAACAACGATGGAATGATATGATATCTCGGTATAATTTGCATGACAACAAATGGTTGTCGGATATGTATGCAATTAGAGAAAGATGGGTCCCTGGATTTTTTAAAGATGTGCCTATGTGTGGTTTGATGAAAACAACTTCGCGATCAGAGAGTTCTAATGCGTTTTTCCAGATATATTCACATGAAGGTAACACACTTGTACAATTCATGTTGTGTTTTGAATCTGCAATGGAGAAACAAAGATACACACAACGTGTATTAGACAATGCTTCAAATGGGTCCACTCCGACCATCCTTACTGAATTGTTATTTGAAAAGCATGCATGTGACGTGTATACACCTTCCATATTTAGAGAGGTACAACATGAAATACACAAAAGTTTATACTCTTGTACACAGATTAGATATGATTCAGAAGGTAGCGTTGAGACTTGCATCATACAACAAATGGACAAGAGATCTAATCCAGTTATACGTGCTACGGTATGCTTTTCTTTCTCATATTTTATCCTTTTGTACTAATTGTTTATAGTATGAGACATCAGGTTATCTTACTGAATGTTTTTAAACATTATAATTTTTGAAAAGAATTTTTGCAATATTAAGCTATATATGTTTTTACTTCATAGTAAGTTTATATATGCTTTTCTTTCTCATATATGATGCATTACAGGTTGTGTTGAATAAAAAGGCTGGTAGTTTTACTTGTTCGTGTGGTCATTATAACCGGCATGGGTTTTTGTGTCGGCACGTATTTTGTGTCTTTCGTATTTATGGAATTCACAAAATACCTGATGTATACTTAAATCGTCGTTGGACAAAGAATGTTCTGCCTGCGCATTTGCTTGACAAGAGGCATAGATACGGTCCTTGCATTGAAGAAACAGATACGTTGGCATCTCAGGTTCATCAAACTATAGAAGAATGTATTGGCCTTTTTAGGAATGACACTGATAAGTTATCTGAGCTTCTATCAACTGTACAAGACTTGAAGAAAAAGCTTGAAAATGAGATGCAAACACCACATGTTGAGCCAAATAAGGATGTTTTATATTCTGATTTGTTAGATGTTACTGTCCCTGATAAAGTTGTTATTAAGACTCCTAAATCAATATTTAGAAGTAAGGGTACCAGGAGAATTAAAAGTGCGGTTGAAAAAGGTAAAGCTAAAACAATAGCAAGAACTAACAGGAAAGTTCCTTTCAAACGGCGTACATGCAGCGCTTGTGGTGGAAAGGGTCATAACAAGGCTACATGTGAAGGGTGCAGCGCTTGTGGTGAACCAGGTCATCACAAGGGTATATGTAAGAAGTTTCCAAACCAGGATAAAGGTGGGTGGAGCGGAAAAAAAGTAGTCGTTGATGATGAAGATGAAGGTGATACCGATGACCAGTTTGATGATGAAGCTTTAGGTGCTACCGAAGACGAAGTTGATGAAGATGATGAAGCCGATGAAGAATATGAAAGCGATGAAGAATAAGCATGTTTCTAGTAACTCGAACTTAAGCCAAATAATCGATCTTACTTCACGGTAGCTCTCAGAATGAAAAACGCACAGGTGAGCGGAGGAGTAGGAATAGCGCGAAGCTTATTTCTCCTTTCGGGTCGTAGTTCCTAGGAACAACCCTCCTTATACCCACTTTATAGTTTGTCAATCAGAATGAGGTGAGCCGTATATCGTAAGTGACACAGAAGGCAAGTTTTAAATCTTTGGTTCGAGTTGGGAACCAACAAGTTCACCGGAAGTTATTATGATAATACCTCAATTGAGAATATTATATTTTGGTATTTTTACCAATTTATGAATTTTATTTCTTTTTATGGAAAATGTTTTTATATTTTTGGTTTTTCTTTTGTTTTTAGATGATAATTATACTTAATAAGAGAAAATTAAAAATATTTTTGTACTTTTTATGTTTTTATAAAGAAAAATATATTCACAGATATAAACATAAATTGTCAATACGTAGCGATATTCTTTTGAAGCCTCCCCGGCAGCGGCGCCAAAAATTGATCACGCGCGAGCTCACCCCTTAAAACCTATCTATGTATGACATAAATACACCAAGGGACGAAATCACGCGAGATCAAGAAAACCGGAAGCAGTATAGAGTGTTCCCGGGTCGTTATGTCCCAACGAGGCTGGAATGGATTATCGAAAGACGATTGATGATTGGTGTTTGAATGTAACAAGGAATGTTTGTGAATTAATACTGAAAGCAAATGCACATAAAAATTAAACAAGAACATAAACTAGAACAAGCATGAAAGCTACTAAAAACTTTTACACTAAGGCACAAATAAGCTCTAATTAGCTTAAGACAGACAAATAAGCTAATCTAAATCTAAATAAGCAAATTAAGCATGCAATTAAGCTAAATTAAACAAGAGAAACACAACAGTACTAACAACAGTACTACCAGTATTAACTACCAGTACTAACTTAAAGTTAGTACTGCTAGTTATAAGTTAGTACTGTTAAGTTAAGGTTAGTACTGTTAGCCTTAACAAAACACAATTAAACAGGAAATAAGCAAATAAGCTAAAACAGGAGGTTAACTACCCAAAATAAGCACTTAAGCATAAGAATAAGCAACCAGAATGGACTATAATGATAAATAAGCTAGAAAACTAAAACTGATTAACTCTTAAAATTATTTTGAAAAGACAAATAAGTTCTACTGAAAACAGTACACTAAAATAAGCTTAATCTACTCTAAAAATCTAAAGAAATCTTAAACAAGCTGAAATAATAAGCTGATAAGCTAAAATGACCTGTCAGTACTAACAGTTTTAACTGACAGTACTAACTTGGAGTTAGTACTGCTAGTGTTAGTTAGTACTGCTACCTTTGAAATCCAAGAAAATGAACTAGCAGTACTAACTTGGAGTTAGTACTGGTAGTGTTAAGTTAATGCTGTTCCAAAAGTTAACTAGCAGAACTAACTTAAGGTTAGTACTGTTAGTTGAAAATACCCCTTCAAAATCATTTTTCTCTCAAATTAATTAAAAACAGATTATCTATCAACAAAATAAGACACTTATAAGCAATTTTAATTAAGAATAAGCACTTAAATAGGCTGATTTGGCCTAGCAGTGTTAACTTATAACAAGCAGTTCTTGTGCTGCATTAATTAATGTGTCAGTTATCAGTATACCAAATTATTTTTATGCATCTTACTAATTCATTTATATAACATGACGTACCAGTAATGATGCAACTCTCATATCATCCATGTCTTGTACCTTCTTTTTCCTGGTTGCAACTTTCTCTACTTGTTTTTTGCTATCAATAACGGATAATGCTGGGTTTTCTTCATGTTTTAAAACACAAAAGGAATTATTCTCGTAATTGCACACTGGGATACAAACCTGCATTTTTTCAAGACATTAAAATAACGCAGATGTCTTAATACAAACTAAAGTTGATATTAAAATACAAACACTATTTTCCATAATACTAAACCAGGAAACCCCAACAACCCAAAACACGACAGTCACTGTCCTTATACAAGACCAAAAAACCAAGCACTGTACTATTAGTAACACCACGAACCAACCATGTACGAATAAACAAACCAAAAAATCATGTCATTCATCCCCTGCCCTTATTACACAAACCTAAAATATCCAATGTCTTGAATACCAAACAAAACACCATGTCCTATATATGGCACAACACCAAACCACCTCTGTCATACATACTCGATTGTCCTTTTAACCCAAACATCTAATTTCCTTAGTCCACAAACTAAACACCCAGTTCGTATATAACGACACTAACAAACACCCATGCACAACTGTCCTTGAAACAAAAAAACATCCCTTCCTGAATACCAAAACAAAAAAATATATGTACTAATCCGTAATTCGCACACCCACACCTAAACTAAATACACATATGTACTATTATGTCAAGAATTCTCTTTCTGACAGTTAACCTGATTTGTGCAAATTTTTTGATATAAATAATATCTTACAATGGTCTGCTTTATCCAACTTAGTTAGCCCTCCATAAGTTGAATGTGCATTCTCAACATAAACCATAAACCTTTTTGCTGTTTGATCGTTATCACCCATCACTTTATTATCCTGTGTGACATACTTGTTTTTAAGTTATATTATTTCAATTAAATATATTATTGATATTTAGTAAACAAATCTCTTACCGTCAAAACAGTAAAAACAACTTGGCAGGTGAATTTTTGTCTTTCCTTTCCTCCGAAACAAAAAATTCAAATACGCAGACCAAGAGCTCAACACGTTGTCATCAACTGGTTCTTGCGGTCTAAGTGACTCAATTTGTCCTCTAGAAGATTTTTGCCCGTACTTTGTCTCAAACAGAACATCACTGTAATCAAATAACATAAACATAAATATCAATATGATCAATTCGGTACCATACAGATTATATTTACAAAGTAAAAGAACGATTTTTAACGCCCATATGCAGTATTTTTATTTGCGCTTTACCTAACATTTCTACCATTTTTGAAAATAGGTAGAATGACAACTTCTTCTCAATATTGTTTTCATCTTTATCAGCATTCACAACCTTAATATAGAAAGGTGACTTCATACGCTCAGTTTCTGTAAGAACCCTTTTTCCACGCCGCATCATTTCTTTCACCGGGCTCACATAACTCAGAGGCACTGCGTCCAAAGGACCTTGTCCTGCATTACCTCTGTTATCTTCCATATCCGCACTGCACATAATTTCTTGTTCATATAATTTAAAACCACTTCCCATCATTTCTTGTTCGGCTATTTTAGCATATTTTATAACTTCTTCCTGAGTTTCTGGACCCATCTCATATTCCTGCGCCGTATTTAATCGCTTCTCAATTCACTTTCTTTGTCAACCGAGACTAAAAAAAGTATTTCAAAATTGTTTATAATTTTCTATGCTCAAAATCTTGTACAACTTGTCAGCAGTTTCAAAAACAACTAGCTGAGTCTGCTGTCCCATCCTGTACATTGGCGTGTCGAAATTGTCCACATCTTCCAAACTCGGTTCATGACTTTGACTTGTCTTTTTTTGATTGTCAGTATGCACACCTGTTGTCCTCTCATTATCTTCACATTGATACCTAAGTGACTGAATATATCGATCTTCCAAATCAGCTAATAATGCATTTCCTGGATACAACATCTTTGCTGCAGCCAAAGTCATGACAAATCCATTTCTTTCGCTCTTTATACATCAATGTAACTGTTCAACTTCCACAAGATAGAGAGAGATAGAGCTGAGAGTGGAAGTCCCCTTTATTAAAAAACCAAAGAATGTTTCATTATTTTTTGTCATATACTCACATTTGTACAAAAACACATTCGCAACACTATAACTTACCTCCAAATTTTCAGGCATTGGGTCGTCTTCCTCTTCAACATACGGTCCTGCTAGTTCTGCTTTCCCAAGTCCTCCGGTCTTTATTTCTGCTAACTCACGCTCTTTCAGCAACTCCGATGTCCATATTGTTGTTGGTGGTCTTTTTCTTCCAATTCTAAAATCTTTACAAACCGTTCCATCAACGTACAACATCTGTCTCAAACAATGTACAAAAAATAAACAATTATTCTATAAATCGACACAATTCATTGAAAACATGTATGCACAATAAATTAATTGTAAAACATATATGATATTACTTACAGCTAGTAACGTTATTGGACCTAAGAAGAAGCTATTTGTTTCATTACGCTTCCACCCCTCCTTACACTTCTTCAGGCATCTCCAAATGTAACTGCACCAATTAATGTTTGCTATATCCGTACGCCAGATTGATATGGTCAATACAAACTCAGATCACAGAAACCCTTTGTTTTACCCCTCCATTAACGAGGTAAAAAGAACAATGAAATTCAGCTTAAAGTTCATATCCGCAACCCTGGATTTCCTAATCATATGTTTCATATCATTTGGAGTGACTTTTTTAGTACCAAACTGCTCCTCCCAGTTCTTAAGCATTTCTTCATCTTTAACTATATCTACATCCATTATATCAACACCTTTGTTGATAATTCCAATCACATCAGCAATCAATTCCATATTTATTTCAATAGAAGTCTGTTCCAATTGGATTTCCATTTTTTTGTCATCAAAGTTGTCTACAACATAAAAACCTAACTTTGACGGAATACTGTTTACTTTAAAATTAAGCAACTTCCCAAATCCTAAATGTTGTAAACACGACTTCTGGATAGGTGATAGTTGGGACATGGCGTTGAAGAATGCCATTGGGCTTGTTCTAGTTTGGAACATATATGTAGCACTCCCATTTCCTTGGTTTTTTTTCACTGGACTCTTTATTTTACGGTTTCTTTTTTCGTCTACATCATTACCTGGAATTGATTAATATACAACAAATGAATGCATGCTAAAAAATCTGTTATATGGACACATATGTCTTTACTTTAAATCAACACTTACCAATGGTATCCTCAATCTTTCGTTTTTTTGCCGTTTTCCCTTTTTTCTCAGACTTTACATTTTTGGATCCTATATTCCATCAATAAAATGTTTTCATAAAACAGGACAAGCAAAAACATATACGTACATTATACGTTTTGTGAAACAGGTTTAGTTAACATAAAAGGTAAATTTGATACCTGAAGTTGATGGACCGACATCTTTATTATCAACCTGAGTACCGATAATATTTTGAATGCCTTCATCTTGACTGATATTTTCGTCTTCACTTAAATATTCTTCCACATTGATAGCATCCTCAATAGTATTTTCTTCAATTACCGGACCCTTACACTTTAACCTGCCACTTCTACGAAATCCTGAATGTATAAACACACTTTCAGTTAATTCGCATCAAAACAAATCTGAATCAGTAATCAAGTATGCACCACCCATAAAAAGTAACCACGTACGCACTTTTAGTCAATACAAAACAAATATGCACCACCCATACGCCAAACACCCATTTCCCCTGCTCATAACAACATATATACAATCAAACTTACTAGATCATAACATCTAACCACCTAAGAACTTTAAGTCAAAACTACACAATTATGAATCTCCCATATTCGCAACACCCATTTCCCTTCGACCTTACTAAATCATCATACCTCGACCTAATAATCTCTCAAACAATTGTACACTAACCCAAACACCATAAAACAACTGCTAATTAAACAAAAAACAACATAAGTTACATCTAATAAATATAAAAAAACAGAATCGGATCATAACAAATATGCACCACCCATACTCCAAACACCAATTTCCCCTGCCCATAACAACTAACCACATAAGAACTTTAAGTCAATACTACACAATTATGAATCACCCATATTCACAACACCCATTTCCCCTCGACCTTACTAAATCATCATACCTCGACCTAATAATCTCTCAAACGATAGTACACTAACCCAAACACCATAAAACAGCTGCTAATTAAACAAATAACACATATGTTCATCTAATTAAATAATAAAAAACAAAATCGGATCATAACAAATATGCACTACCCATACTCCAAACACCTATTTCCCCTGCTCAAAACAACTAACCACCTAAGAACTTCGAGTCAATACTACACAATTATGAATCACCCATATTCGCAACACCCATTTCCCTTCGATCTTACTAAATGCTACAACATCGACATAATATCTCTCAAACAATAAGTACACTGAAACCCAAAACACCTAAAACAACTGCTAATTAAACAAATAACACATATGTTCATCATATTAAATAATAAAAAACAAAATCGCATCATAAAACCCATGCATTATTAACTTTTCCATATGAATCAAATCATTTATCAATAACCGATGTTCATAAAGTTCACTCAATAATTGTCATCAGATCCATTAAAGCCAAGTTTACTAACTTTTTTCAATGAATCTAATCATTGATCAATTTAACCATTTTCATAACATGTTCGAGATCCATTTTGTATTCACATCAACAAATAAAAAACATAAAAAATCATTATGAAAAAATGGTACAAAACTCTGACCATGGCTGGATCTGTGAATCTCGAATGAATGAGTCAATTGTGTATTTCGATATGAATGAGACGAATAATTATAAGTGTGGTAGTTGTGTGTGTTTTTATAAGTGATGAAATGAAAGAGTAAATAGTATCCGGTTTTACTCAATTGTGAGATAGTAGTGGAGAAATAATAGCAGTTATCATATGAATATTTCCCGTAACTGCAGCTATGTGATATACAGTGCAATTAAATTTAAAAGTGTTAAATGTTAAATACCACTTTTGCCCTTATGAACCCATTTCCAGTCAAAAAATCTATTTTATTAATTACAATAATGCCATCTCGCATTTATATGCTATACATGATGCATTATTAGGTGTACAAGTGCTGGTTCTGTACAAAAAAATGGTTCTGCAAAGAACGGCCCCCTATATATATATATATATATATATATATATATATACATACATATTTACATATAGGGGCGCGTTCAAGTGAGAAGGCTAATTTTTGTGAGAAGGAAAGAAGAGATCCTAGCCATCCATCCATCCCCTCCATTATTCGATCTAAAGGCTTAGATTAATCCACAAATTACACTAAATATGCTACAAGGGGTATTTTTGTCAATTCAACCCACCAAACATCATATATAATTAAAAAAACACACATAATCCCACTTACAAGGTGAAACACAAACTTAATCCTCCCAATAATGCCAAACTCTGATCAAACCACTTAACCAACACTATTCCTCTATAATTATTTCTTCACCTTCTTCTACCGTCGTTCAACTGTCGTTCACCGTCGTTCTTCAACCATCGTTCTTCAATCGTCGTTCTTCAACCGTCGTTCTTCAACCATCATTCACCACCGATCACCACCATTGACCACGACAATCATCACCAACCACCGACTACCACCGCAATAATCGCATTAAATACCGTGAATCAAACCATAAATTCGATAGATATGAAAGAAGAAGATGCTGATTCAGATCTTGTGACATGCTGGTAATTATTTTCAATTAGTTACTTTTATACTGGTTTTAGGGTTTTGATTTTTTTTTTGTTTTGTAAATGTTAGATCTTGTCACATGTGAATATGATATATGATGCTCTATGTTATTGATTGTTTTAGATATGGTTGCTTCTTGTTTCGATTTTAGTTGAAATTAAGCGTCCTTTACTTTTTCGATCTTGATTGATGCTTAGGTGTTATTCGCGCTCTATTTAAGTTTTGTAGGAATATCTTCACCCGTTAAAATTTTATTGATGTTATTTTAGGTTTGTAAGAATATCTTCACATGTGAAATTTTTTATCGAGGATTGATGCTTTGGTTATCTTCACCCGTGAAAATTTTATTGAAGGTTACTTTAGTTTTGTAAAAATATCTTCACATGTGAAATTTTTTTATCGAGGATTGATGCTTTTGTGTTAGTTGTTCTATTTAAGTTTTGTAGGAATATCTTCACCCGTGAAAATTTATTGAAGGTTGTTTTAGTTTTGTAAGAATATCTTCACATGTGAATTTTTTTTATCGAGGATTGATACTTTGGTGTTAGTCGCGTTCTATTTAAGTTATGTAGGAATATCTTCACCTGTGAAAATTTTATTGAAGGTTATTTTAGTTTTGTAATAATATCTTCACATGTGAAATTTTTTATCGAGGATTGATGCTTTGGTCTTAGTCGCGTTCTATTTAAGTTTTGTAGGAATATCTTCACCAGTGAAAATTTTATTGAAGGTTATTCTAGTTTAGTAAGAATATCTTCACATGTGAAAAATTTTATCGAGGATTGATGCTTTGGTGTTACTCGCGTTCTATGTAAGTTATGTAGGAATATCTTCACCCGTGAAAATTTTATTGAAGGTTATTTAAGTTTTGTAAGAATATCTTCACATGTGAAATTTTTTATCGAGGATTGATGCTTTGGTCTTAGTCGCATTCTATTTAAGTTTGGTAGCAGTATCTTCACCCATGAAAAGAAGATACCCTCTTGATCTGCAACTACTGATCTTTCTCAGTTGCTTTAGTCTGTATTTCTACTCATTGAACCAGGTGTGTATCCAAAACTACAATGTTGACCTAATACATGGCTTAACAGGAGTTTTTGACTAGTAGTTATTCGCTTATAAACTGTTACTTATTGGTTTTGAATCTCTTATAGTAAAGAGTGTCATTGTGCGCGAGGTTTGTTACTAATTTGGATTTACGTTGCTTTACTTTTTTTATTTAATTAATTATATTTACCTAACCGGTGAATGTTGTGTAATTTGTTTTCTTATTGAATGTGTTTTGTGAATGGCGCGAAATTGTTACATGAAGTATTATCCATTAATAAGTTCCCGAACCAAAGATTTAAAACTTACCTTTTGTGTCACTAGCGACGTACGGCTCACCTTTAAAAGTTAATTCTTTTAAAGAGCTACCGTGAAGCTTGTTGATTATTAGGTTTAAGTGTCTTGTCCGTTATTAAAATAGACTGTGAAAAATTATTGAAAAAACCAAAAAAAAAAATTAGTGTAAATTTTCTTTTTATAGTTTAAGTGCATGCGCACTCGTTCTCAATCTCAAAATCAAAACCGTC
>BQNB010057269.1:0-38287 GCA_026074375.1 Tanacetum coccineum | reverse complement strand
AAAGAATGGTTTATAGAAAGTTAGTTTTTATGAAATTTTCTCATACCCCATTAATGCAAGTTGTTCAAAGATGGTAGAATTTGGTAAACGCTCAACACCTTCCTTATCTGCTAGTTGAAGATCTCTTCTAACAGATGATTCAGTGACGATTATCTTCTTGCCATCTACTAGGGCATGTAAATGTGCTTCCCATTAATAGTTTTGACCACGACAATAGACCAGAACTGTTCAATGCAAGAAATATATATTGTAGGATTAATGGTTAATGCATGCCTTATAGGGTGTGCATTCAAAAAATCCACAATTTTTTCAAACCCACCGCTCTTTGTAGGTTTAGACAAAAATGCGACCATATTATGAGTATCAGCAAACTTTAGAGTCGTCATTTATGTTGGGTTTTGATAATGGATGATAAAATTGAGTTAGGGTTTGTAGTTAGAGAGTATTTGAAAGAGTGAAATTGATTAAAGGATCGATTGAAACCCTAAATTGAAGTATTTATAGAAAATACCCTCAACGGTATTAACTTTCACCCAGCAGTAGTAAGTTATGCCTATCAGCATTAACTTTGAGTCATCAACATTAACTCCAATTCCATTCTAAACAGGTTTTCCATCATCAATTTAACACTTTTCTTTGCTTTTTTTTGCAAAATGTTAGTCCAAAAACCAAGAAAACACAAGCCATAGCAATTTTTACAATTATCACAAAATTAATTATACCTAACAGTATTAAGTATAACAAACAGTAGAAACTCAGCAGTATTAAGTATAACCAGCAGTATTAATTATACTTAACAGCAGAAACTTTTAATGACATAAATAACAGTACTAATTCATACAAAACTCTACAAAAACATAAAGAGATAAAAGACTTTAAAGATTTAGCATTCCAATACTAACAATTAAATATTGAAATCTACTTACATCAAAAGCTTTTGTAAGCAAATCTGCAACATTTTTGTCAGTATAGATCTTGACCATTTGAATCAATTTCTTTTCATTGCACTCTCTAATAAAATGATGTCTGATCTCTATATGCTTTATTTTTAATGAAAAACATGATTTTTAATTATGCAAATAGTACTGTTATTGTCAATAAAGATTTTGGTATGCATAAAATTATACCTATAATCAAGTAGTTGATTCTGAATCCAAAGCACTTGTCCACAGGAACTTGAAGGAGCCACATACTCAGCTTCTGTTATGGAATTTGCAACCACTGTCTGTTTCTTGCACTACCATGATATTAATCTGCATCTAAGGAATTAATAACCTCCTATTGTAGACTTCCTATCCAAGCTTACTACAGCATAATCACTATCACTGTATGCTACCAAATCAAAAGAACAATCTGTTAGATACCAAAGGCCCAATTTTAGTTGACCTTTTAAGTACCTAAAAATCCTTTTTCACAGCATGAAGATGTGAAACTTTTAGATTGACTTGGTATCCAGCACAGGCACACACTGCAAACATGATGTCAGGTCTTGAAGATGTAAGATACATCAATGAACTAATCATTGACCTATACATATGAACATCCACTTCTTCACCATCTTCATCCTTGAGCAGAGGCTTTTGAGTTTCCATTGGTGTGCTTGCGGTCTTGACATCTGTAAACCTAAATTTCTTTAAAATTTTATCAACATATTTATCTTAACTAATAAATATGCCATCCTTCTTCTGCTTCACTTGTAATCCCAATAAGAATGTAAGTTCTCCCATAGAGCTCATCTGAAATTTCTCATGCATCAACTTCTCAAATGCAATGCAAAGCTCCTTCTTTGTTGAACCAAAGATAATATCATCCACATAAACTTAGACCAGCAAAATATCACCTTTGTGCCTTTTGATGAATAAGGTCTTGTCAATGTTCCATCTTTGAAATCCATTGTCTAACAGATATGTTGACAAGGTTTCATACCAAGCTCTAGGAGCTTGATGTAGTCCATACAGTGCTTTTTCAACCTTGTATACTCTATTAGGAAAGTATGGATCTTCAAATCCTGGTTGTTCACATACATACACCTCTTGTTCAATCTTCCCATAGAAAAAAGCACTTTTTACATCCATTTGATACACCATAAAATCTTTAAATGAAGCATAAGCTAAAAATAGCCTAATTGCTTCAATTCTTGCAACAGGGGCAAATTCAATTCTGCAACTGGGTCAAAGACGTCATCATAGTTTTATCCCTTCTTCATGTGTGTACCCTGAGCAACCCAATCTTGCTTTATTCTTATCACAATTTCCCTTTCATCCCTTTTTATACCGAAAACCCATTTAGAGCTATAGCCCTTTTTCCAATGGTAAATCCACTAAAGTTCAAACTGTCTGTAACTTGAATTGTAGAAGCTCTTCCTGCATAGCCAGCTATCCAGCTTATATCCATCAATTCATGAATTACCTTTTTAAGTTCTTCATTGTGATAAAAAAGCAAGTAAACAACAGTTTTGAAGTCTTTATGTTTGTTCTTTGTTGAATAGTCCCAACAAACCTATGTTCCTCAAATTCATTTGACATATTCTGTTTGTGGTAGGCTGATTGCCAATCTCTAATCAACTTGATTTCAAGAGGGTGATCATTATAATTCTTGATAGTTGGAAATAGGACCTGACTTGGATGCGTTGTATCCATATTGTTCATGTCACCTCTACACCATCATCTTCATCATTTCTTAAGGAAACACTATGCCAATAATCTTCCAAAAGCAGGCAATATTTGGATCAAATGGAAGTTCAATGCTTGATTATTCCACCAACAACATTAACCTCATTTGTGCAAGCAGCATTAACATTGTTAGTGGTGTTAAATTATCTTCCCTCACATGATCATTACATTCACTTTCTTTTCTGGATCTTCATTAACCTTCTTCCATCATCACTTAAGAGGTTGGATCCATCATCATGAGAACCCTTTGGATCTTAGATATTTGGATCAGCAGTCCATAATGGTAGCAAAATGTAATTTTTGAATGATTCTGTTTCCTTTTCTAGCTGTACCTGCTTTATACTTGCTTTTTGTACTGCAAAACCATTAGACTGTGTACCTGCAACAATTGGCTCATAATTCATTGTTCTTGTTACACTTGATTAAGAGGATGATCTTTATGAATTCTTGTAGTTAGAATAGGACTGACTTGGATTGTTGTATCTAAATTGTTCATGTCAGTCATTGCACCATCATCTTCATCATCTCTTGAGAAGTCAAATATGCTATAATCTTCCAAAGCAGACATATTTGGATCAAATGGAAGTTCAAAGCCTGTTTTTCCACCAACAACATTAACCTCATTTGTGCCAGCAGCATTAACATTGTTAGTGTTATTAACATTATCTTCATTCTCTTGATCATTACATTCACTTTGTTTTCTTGGATCTTCATCAACCTTCTTTCCGTTATCACTTGAAGGTTTGGATCCATCATCATGAGAACTCTTTGGATCTTGAGAATATGGTGGATCAGCAGTCCATAATGGTAGCAAAATGTAATCCTTAACAGGTTCTGTCTCCTTTTTAGCTTGACATGCATTGTCACTTGCTTTTGTACCTGCAAAACCATTAGACCGTGTACCTTCAATAATTGGCTCATAATTCATTGTTCATGTTAGTGCATCAATATCAAATAGCCAATCTGGTCCACTACCTATAGAATTAGGTGTACTCTCACTAAACCTAATATGCAAGTTTTCTTCTACTATCCTTGTTTTACTATTGAATACTTTAAAGGCTTTACTATTCAAAGAGTATCCAACAAAGAAACCTTCATCAGCCTTACCATCAAATTTTCCTAAATGATCTATGGTATTGAGAATGGTAACAGGACACCCAAATGGTCTCATAAACTTAAAGTTGGTGTTCTACCATGAAAATTTTCATATGGGGTCTTGTTATGAGGCTTAACTACTAACATTATATTTTGCACATAGCAAGCAGTATTAACAACTTTTGCCCAAAAAGTAGTTGGCAACTTAGAATCAGCTAGCATAGTCCTAGCAGCCTAAATTAGTGTCCTATTCCTCCTCTCAACAACTCTATTTTGTTGAGGATTTCTAGCTACATTAAGTTGTCTCAAAATACCTTTCATCTCACAAAACTGATTCATTTTCTCTGTTTTTGAACTCAGTTCCATTATCACATCTAACCACCTTAACCTTGTGATCTACTAGATTTTCTATCTCAGTTATAAAGGACTTAAGAATGCGACTAGTCTCATCCTTAGTATCTAGAAAGAAAACCCATGTAAACCTACTGTAATCATCTATGACAACTAGGCAATACATTTTCTTCATAAGACTTTTTACAAATGTTAGACCAAATAAGTCCATATGTAATAAATGTAGAGGAAGACTGATTGAGTTCTCTGTATTGGACTTACAAGAGGCTCTGTGCTGCTTTCCCTTTTGACAAGCAACACAGGTTTGATCATTTTCAAAAAGTTTGTAAGGTAAACCTCTTACAAGATTTCCCTTAACCAATTTATTCATGGTTTTAAATTTTAAGTGACCTAGCCTTCTATAACAAAGTTTAGATTCATCAGATGTGGCTTTTGCAAAAAGACAAGTTAAACCTCCTTTAGGAACTATGTTCTTTAAATCAACACTATACATATTGTTCTTTCTAGGAACTCTAAGTAAAACTTGACATTCATTAATTAACTTAAAGTTTAGAGATAAAACAATACATTCAGTGTCATTAAAAAGAACACTATTAACCCTTTGATTAATATTATTATTTTTAAATGTTGTGTTCTTATGAATAAGCCTCTTAACAGTTGAATGTGTTGTTTTAGAAAGATATGACATTGGTCTAGCAGCATTCACTGTTGTTTTTGAGTGAGCAGCATTAACTTGTCTAGCAGTATTAACTGATACTAAACCAGACTTCATTAGTACTGCTCTTGGAACTAAGTTCTTTTTAGCATAGGGGTGAGTCTTTTTAGCAAAGTTTTGATGATTCACCTTTTGAGCATTGTTCCAAACAGGTTTTACCATCCTTTGATTTTGAAACTGTTTTTGAGGGTATTTGCAATCAACCTGTAAATGATTAAAGCTTCCACACACATAACAGGCCTTATTAAACATCTCAAAATTGCTTCTTAGTTTTTGAGACATCATATTGTTCCGATTTATTTAATTGCCTCTTGGACTGTGAGTGTTTTTCCTATGTTGCTAAACTTGTTTAACAGTTTTCCTAATAGCTTTTTTGTTGTTGTTTAGATTTGACAAACTCTTTCTTAACAATACTAGGCCTAACTGTTTTCTTTTCAGTTTTAGGCTGAGACACATCCTCTTCCTCATCATCTGACACCCATTCTTTAATACATGGAGCATCATCATTCTTCCTAACTACCTTAGTATAACACCCCGGGTTTAGGGTCATTGACGACGTCATATAATTCACTATTTATTTTTAGTCTTGTACGCGTTTGCTTTTAATTCTAATCAGTAAGTTAAATAGCGTAAGCTAAAAATAATCATTCAACGTAAACGGGCATCAAACAATTAAATGTTTACGTCAAGCAAGTATTAGATAATTATTTAGAGGAAAATTATTATTTTGCACATTTTATTTTTATTGGTTACGTAAAGTGTTTACGTTTCGCGATAAAATACGTTTAGGCATTCACATAACCACCAAAACTTTTCTACGCTTCAACAAATACCCATTATTATACCCAATACCCAAAGTTTTTTAAAAATCCACCCACATTAATACTATGGCCGAATTCTTCATAAGAAAACCAACAAGGAAAAACAATTTACAAGTATTTACCTTTATACATTTAAACTACAACTTCAAGTCTTCAATATAATGCAAGATACTTTGTTAAAGACCAAAAATCACCAACTAGTTCATCCCTCCCTAAATTTTCGGCTAGAATGTGATCCTAAGGGAACATGGAGCACACAAATGACCAACTTGTATATGTACAAACCTTTCTCATTTATACCTTAAAGTACCATGTCTAGTATTGACCATAAGACTTCCCTAAAACCCTCAATTGTGTCTTAAGACTTATACACATGATCTTTGACTAGTCCAAGATATATATAAAGGAAGCACTAGTAAGAACACACACACATTTCATTTCTTAGGTGAAAAACTTCACTCATTCTCTCTTGTTGCTCTCTCAAACCCACGGCTAAACCACAACAACATAAACAATCCATACAAAATTTATTTACCACATTTCCAAGTATTCCTACAACATATCTAAGATATCCTAAGGTGTTTAGAAGGTTTGGTTTGGTGTTTACAAGTGTTAGAAGCAAGAAGGTTCAGGAGAGAGTGTGGTTGGTTTTAAGACTTGAAATTAAGGGTTTCTTTAAGTATTGGAAGCTTGGTAAATAAGCTAAACTAGGGGTTTTAATCATATTGTTCATCATCTTACATCATATTAAGGTTACCTAAAAACCTTAATCTCTTTACATTCATGATTTTATGTGTATATAATGGCTATGTAGTTAATCACCATCTAGGAAACCTATTTAACTTGTAAAATGGATTTTTACACTTGGTTATGATTTGGTGTGCTTTTACATATGTTATATGAATGTTAATATCATGTAAGAATGGATGTATAAGTATTGTACAAGTGTGGTTTATGTATAAAAAGTGTATATAAACAAGTTACCTAAAAAGTATACTTATGAAAGTTAATGAACAGATAAGTATGTAAACTTATGGATCTTGTGATTCTAGGACAATATTTGGACAAATCATGGACTAAGGACCCTAAGTATGTAGGACATGTGATATTAAGTGTTGTAATGGACTTGTAACAAGTGTACTAAACTAGAAAGTTACAAAATCAAGTTTAAACATGTTTTTAACAAAAACCTCAAAGGGTCTGATCAAATTTGAATTTTAACAAATTTATTTTATGATTTTATAAAATACTACATGTTACAAGGATCGTAGGCATATAAAGAACTCAAAATAATAAATGCGTTTATAAAAGAAATTTTATAAAAACTTTTTAAGTTTCACTTTTGATATATACAAATGGTTATTTTTCTCAGATAATACATATTTTTAGGATTCCAAAACATTAAAAATCATAATTTTTTGATCAATAACGAAGGAATTATGAATTTCGCAAGTTTACGATAAATAAAGTTTATAAAAATAATTTTATAAACTATGAACAGTAAAAATCACTATTCATCTAAGATACATATTTTTGAAAAATATCATATTTTGATAGAACTTTTAATTACGAAGACGTGCTCGAAAGA
This sequence comes from Tanacetum coccineum, assembly GCA_026074375.1. Lineage (NCBI taxonomy): Eukaryota > Viridiplantae > Streptophyta > Magnoliopsida > Asterales > Asteraceae > Tanacetum > Tanacetum coccineum. Next base: position 31,045 of record BQNB010057269.1, on the reverse strand, counting down.
ATCACTAAAATCGAAGCTAAAACGAATAAAATACGACATTTACGGGTTTACGACGACTAATTTTATAAAAGTATATGATCAGTAAAAAGTACTGTTCATCCGAGGGTTAGAAATATAAAAATGTCATATTTTGATACATCATCTTAATACGAAAGCGTGGACGTAAAGAACGTACAAAACGGGCTTAAAACGAGAAAGTTACGTCGTTTTTACTAACGTGGTATTTATAAACGTTTTTACTTTGTAAATATGATTTCACAAATGCAATTAGATGGTGATTTAGAGATATAGAATTGTATATGGCATTAGTTAATCAAAGTACTTAGTACTTATACGACCTATATTTAATTAGGTTGCATTCGGTCATTACCGTGACGCATTTTCTGTTATACTTGGATTATTCATTCACACAAGGTGAGTTTATAGCCTCATGTTTTACTGTTTTACAATATACTTTACAACTTTTAGGGTGAGAACATGCTTGTTACTAATCTCATTTACATGATTGGTTTGAATTCATTACATGTGCATTTGCATTCGTTTTACAAACTGGTCTGCATACTCAATTACTTATTTTAGGACGAAATACATTGCTTGTTTCACTTATTTTTTAAAACAAGGACATTACTTTACTTTTACCCAAATGATTACAGATTAGCTTAAGCGGATTAAAATGTCTATTTGGGGTGTGACAGCCCCGTTCGGGTGATTAGCTATCACTGGTGTCGAAACTACCGAGCCAACGAATGTAATAGCATGCTGAAGCATGGCAAGAATATGAACATGAACAATTACGGTGCCTTGAATAAAGTGGAATATATATGAGTCTACGTTACAACTTCATGAACTTAGAGTAATCGTAATCATTGTTTTATACACACATGAATATTTACGTTGCCTTGAATAAAGTGCTAATGCATACTTTGAACAATGGTGGTCCAACCATACATAACTTTTGTGACTATTTGGGGATTGAAATGGTCATGTATATTTTACAACTCTTTGATTTCCAACGTTCATACATACATTTTTAAGAAACATACAAGGATTTGAAACGGTCATACATACTTTACAAAACTTTGGTTCAACATTTATACTTACAAAAACCAATGAACTCACCAACTTTATGTTGACACTTTTTAAGCATGTTTTTCTTAGGTGAATTAGATGTTTGGCTTACTTGATGTGCATTGGAGTCTAAACAATACAAGATTACTTTTCAAACGACACAGTTAGAGGTCATTCTCTCATTACTTGAGCAATGGTATTATGAAGTAATGCTCTCAGAAACATATTCCGCTGCGACCCATTTTTGGGGGTGTTTCAGATTGGTAATAAGAGCCAAGGTTATAGAGAACTAGGTTGCATTTTACCTAGACTATAACCATTTTACAAACATTGCATCCTATAAAAGGTTTTAACAGGACATACACACTGTTTGTCATACTAGATGCTTACATGACTCATATACGTATTCATATTATAGTACGTATATTACTATAAGGGTCTTGTATATATATACAAAGATGTGTTTACATTCTTTCGTACATACTCTACAATTATTGATATAAGGGTTATTTATATAAATACTAGAACATTTCTTAAGGAAAGGTAGTACTATAAGCTCGTAGGTCCTAAACGCTACCTAAACATTAAGCTATCAAATATGATATCTTACCATCATTCATTCATACCATCATCCATTTATACCATAATGCATTCCATTTTGCCATGACACGTTTCCATCCCTACCATGAGTGCATTATTCTTTCACTAGGCACCATCTTACATCCATACTGCACGCATCTTGCATTGTTTCATATAAAGATGACTTATATAAAATTTTGCTTATGTAGGTTGTGGATGCACCTACTATTCCTGTCTCTACTGAGGAGAACCTTGGGGACCCGGTCGATATCAAGGTGGATATCATTAACCCAGAGCCCGTCGTTGCAGTTGCTTTTCCTACGGCGGCCGTTATAAGGACACAAGCCCAACACGGGGAGGCTATACGAGGCATTCTTGAGCATTTGCCAGGGGTGCCCATCGAGGATGAGATGAGTACTTTGAGATTCAGGAAGGGCATGGTCGAAGCGGAGAATGCTTCTCTGCGTTGTAAGATTATGACCATGGAGGCTATCGAGACGCTTACTCGTAGCCAGGAGAAAAGGACTCGTATGGAGATGGATCGGCAGTTGGCTTCAGTTCAGGAGTCACAGCGACAGGACCGAGAGAACCTCAGGAAGCTCCAGAAGTTAGTCACCAGTCAGCTCGGACATCGCCCATAGATACCTTGTTTTAGGAATTATGTATTAGCTTGTATTGGAAGTTGTAGTATCAAGAAAACCATGTAGTACTTTCAAGGGAAAACAATGAAACCCACTATCTGTCAAATCATCGTATTATGAAAATTTCGTCAATATTAACTTAGATTACTTATTCACTCTTGCAAACTACTCTCACAAATATCATGAAATAATAACGCTATTTTGACGAAAATGAGCAATGCATCGTTAGTCCTCAATTATACATGGCCTGATCAACTATGTATAATTCAGGAAGGACTATGCCATGTTGAGAGTAATCACCTTAAAACTTCTTTTCAAGAAACAATTTTCTATCAGGTTTTGTGCACATATTCATAAAACATATCTATCACGAGGAACCAAACTAACAATCATAATAACTAAGTAAACTCTTATACCACCTTATTATATAAGGTTGACATCATTGTATACAAAATCCTATGTCTAAAAGTCAAGACTCATCCTTAGTCACCCTAGGATGATCCACTAACAAAGTTTACTCGTCATTTAAGGAATATACCAATACACCATTTACAACGTCTACGTAATACCATAGAGCTTAGTACTTACGACATCACCATAGACATAAATTCGTTATCATCCGAAAAAAGCAAATGTTGTTACTGATGTTTTGAGCCGGAAACAACGGATTAAACCATTAAGAGTTTGAGCCTTAGTTATGACTATTGGCTTGGATCTTCCTAAACAAATCTTGAATGCTCAGACTGGAGCACAGAAACCAAAGAATTTCAAACACAAAGATGTAGGAGGTATGATCAGGAAGGATATACCAAAGGAGAAGTTAGAGATAGAGTGATGCTTAAGGTTTCGCCTTGGAAAGGAGTAGTACGTTTTGGCAAATGGGGGAAGTTAAACCCCAGACATGTTGGACCTTTTCAGGTGTTGGCTAAGGTTGGAGCCATTGCTTACAAGCTTGAGCTGTCTCGAGAGTTGAGCGGGATTTACAATACATTTCATGTATCCAACTTGAAGAAGTGTTATGCCGACAAACCATTAGCCGTTCTGTTGGATGGACTCCACATTGATGACAAGCTTCATTTTGTGGAAGAACCCATAGAAATCATGGATCGAGAAGTCAAACGGTTGAAGCAAAGCCGTATCCCAATTGTCAAGGTTCAATGGGACTCTAGGAGGGGTCCTGAGTTCACATGGGAACGTAAAGACCAATTTCGAAAGGAGTATCTGCACCTCTTCACAAAAACCGCACCGTCGTCAAGTGCCGCGTCTTAAGCCTTGAGGACAAGGCTCATTTAACGGGGGAAGACTATAACACCCTGGGTTTTAGGGTCATTGACAACGTCATATAATTCACTATTTATTTTTAGTCTTGTACGTGTTTGCTTTTAATTATAATCAGTAAGTTAAATCGCGTAAGCTAAAAATGATCATTCAACGTAAACGGGCATCAAACAATTAAATGTTTACGTCAAGCAAGTATTAGATAATTATTTAGAGGAAAATTATTATCTTTGCACATTTTATTTTTATTGGTTACGTAAAGTGTTTACGTTTCGCGATAAAATACGTTTAGGCATTCCCGGAACCACCAAAACTTTTCTACGCTTCAACAAATACCCATTATTATACCCAATACCCAAAGTTTTTTAAAACTCCACCCACATTATTACTATGGCCGAATTTTTCATAAGAAAACCAACAAGGAAAAACAATTTACAAGTATTTACCTTTATACATTTAAACTACAACTTCAAGTCTTCAATATAATGCAAGATACTTTGTTAAAGACCAAAAATCACCAACTAGCTCATCCCTCCCCAAATTTTCGGCTAGAATGTGATCCTAAGGGAACATGGAGCACACAAATGACCAACTAGTATATGTACAAACCTTTCTCATTTATACCTTGAAGTACTATGTCTAAGTCTTGACCAAAGACTTCCTTAAAACCCTCAATGTGTCTTAAGACTTTTACACATGATCTTTGACTAGTCTAAGATATATATAAAGGAAGCACTAGTAAGAACACACACACATTTCATTTCTTAGGTGAAAAACTTCACTCATTCTCTCTTGTTGCTCTCTCAAACCTACGGCTAAACCACAACAACATAAACAACCCATAAAAAAATTATTTACCACATTTCCAAGTATTCCTACAACATATCTAAGATATCCTAAGGTGTTTAGAAGGTTTGGTTTGGTGTTTACAAGTGTTAAAGCAAGAAGGTTCAAGAATTGGGTTTACTTGAAATTAGGGTTTCTTTAGTATTGGAAGCTTGGGTTAAATAGCTAAACAAGGGTTTAGATCATATTGTTTATCATCCTACATCATATTAAGGTTACCTAAAAAACCTTAATCTCTTTACATTCATGATTTTATGTGTATATAATGGCTATGTAGTTAATCACCATCTAAGAAACCTATTTAACTTGTAAAATGGATTTTTACACTTGGTTATGATTGGGTGTGCTTTTACATATGTTATATGAATGTTAATATCATGTAAGAATGGATGTATAAGTATTTTACAAGTGTGGTTTATGTATAAAAAGTGTATATAAACAAGTTACCTAAAAAGTATACTTATGCAAATTAATGAACAAACAAGTATGTAGACTTATGGATCTTATGATTCTTGGATAATATTCGGACAAATCATGGACTAAGGACCCTAAGTATGTAGTACATGTGATATTAAGTGTTGTGATGGACTTGTAACAAGCGTACTAAACTAGAAAGTTACAAAATCAAGTTTAAACATGTTTTTAACAAAAACCTCAAAGGGTCTGATCAAATTTGAATTTTAAAATTTTTATTTTATAACTTTATAAAATACTACATGTTACAAGGATCGTAGACATATAAAGAACTCGAAAAACGGATTTATAACAAAGGAGATACGGCATTTGCAAGTTACGTGATAATAAACGCGTTTATAAAAGAAATTTTATAAAAAAACTTTTTAAGTTTCACTTCTGATATATACAAATGGTTATTTTTCTCAGATAGTACATATTTTTAGGATTCCAAAACATTAAGAATCATAATTTTTTGATCAATAACGAAGGAATTATAAATTTCGCAAGTTTACGATAAATAAAGTTTATAAAAATAATTACGAAGACGTGCTCGAAAGAATCACTAAAATCGGAGCTAAAACGAATAAAATACGACATTTACGGGTTTACGACGACTAATTTTATAAAAAAATAATTTTATAAAAGTCCATGAACAGTAAAAAGTATTGTTCATCAGAGGGTTAAAAATATAAAAATATCATATTTTGATACATCGTCTTAATACGAAAGCATGGACGTAAAGAACGTACAAAACGGGCTTAAAACGAGAAAGTTACGTCGTTTTTACTAACGTGGTATTTATAAACGTTTTTACTTTATAAATATGATTTCACAAATGCAATTAGATGGTGATGTAGCTATATAGAATTATATATGGCATTAGTTAATCAAAGTACTTAGTACGTATACGACCTATATTTAATTAGGTTGCATTCGGTCATTACCGTGACGCATTTTCTGTTATACTTGGATTATTCATTCACACAAGGTGAGTTTATAGCCCCATGTTTTACTGTTTTACAATATACTTTACAACTTTTAGGGTGAGAACATGCTTGTTACTAATCTCATTTACATGATTGTTTTGAATTCATTACATGTGCATTTGCATTCGTTTTACAAACTGGTCTGCATACTCAATTACTTATTTTAGGACGAAATACATTGCTTGTTTCACTTATTTTTGAAAACAATGACATTACTTTACTTTTACCCAAACGATTTCGGATTAGCTTAAGCGGATTGAACTGTAAATTACCTGGAGGGTGAGCGCGAATGTTATAAAATAGATCTATTCAGGTGTGACAGCCCCGTTCGGGTGATTAGCTATCACTGGTGTTGAAACTACCGAGTCAACGAACGTTATAGCATGCCGAAGCATGGCAAGAATATGAACATGAACAATTACGGTGCCTTGAATAAAGTGGCATATATATGAGTTTACGTTACAGCTTCTTGAACTTAGAGTAATCGTAATCATTGTTTTATACACACATGAATATTTACGTTGCCTTGAATAAAGTGGTAATGCATACTTTGAACAATGGTGGTCTAACCATACATAACTTTTGTGACTATTTGGGGATTAAAATGGTCATGCATATTTTACAACTCTTTGAATTACAACACTCATACATACGATTTGGTGACTATTTGAGATTTAAATGGTCATGCATACTTTACAACTCTTTGATTTTCAACGTTCATACATACATTTTTGAGAAACATACAAGGATTTGAAATGGTCATACATACTTTACAAAACTTTGGTTCAACATTTATACTTACAAAAACCTATGAACTCACCAACTTTATGTTGACACTTTTTAAGCATGTTTTTCTCAGGTGAATTAGATGTTTGGCTTACTTGATGTGTATTGGAGTCTAAACAATACAAGATTACTTTTCAAACGACACAGTTAGAGGTCGTTCTCTCATGACTTAAGCAATGGTATTATGAAGTAACGCTCTCAGAAACATATTCCTCTACGACCCATTTTTTGGGGTGTTACACTTAGGCTCGTCTTCACTGGACATAGCTTTACAGTTCTCAACAACAGGCTTATTAACAAACTCATCTAAACCAATAAAATACAAGTCAGGTGGAACTGCATTATAATTTTTATAGCCTAAACCTTTCTTGCAATTGTCAACTATCTGACACTCTATGAGCTTGTTTAAACTTTTAGATGCATGTTCAAATTTATCTACATTAAGTTGAATGCCATCTTTTTCTTTTTGAACTATGTCAAGCTTTTTCCTAAGCTCTTTAATAGTTATTTCTCCTATGTGAATTTCAAATTTTAAGACCTTAATAGCTTGTAAATAAATAGACTCCTTTGCTTTATAAACTTTAAGTTTTTCTTCCACAGACTCTAAACCTGTCTTATAACCTAAAACCATTAACTCATATTTCTTTAAATCTTCTAATAGTTGATCATTTTGAGATTTAAGAAGTTCAACAGTTTAAAAACAAGATTTTGAACAAATAGAATCGTTGGATACCTCTGAGTCAGGACTTGAAGATGAGAAAGCCATGAGTGCATAATTAGGCCCTTCCTTTGCCTGATCACTCTAGTCATATCCACCAAGACCATCACATGACACCAAAGCTGTGGAAGTAGATGTTTCCGCAGGCACAGTCCTTCTTGAGCTTTCCTTGTTTTTGTTGTCTTGATTTCTTGGAGCTCTGCACTCCCTAGCAAAATGTCCTCTCTTGTGGCAGTTGTAGCATTCCACTTTGTACTTATCAAAACCAATAGTCCCATTGCCATTAACAGTAAGTTTCCTTCCTGTATTCTTTAAAAACCTTCTTGCCCTCATAGTCAACATGGCCATTTGCCATCTCAAATCCATCTCTTCCATATCATCTGGATGGATGTGTTGCAAGCCCTCATGTACAAGTTGAGAACTATTTGGTTGACTAGCAAAGAATGCACAAATAACAGCATCACTCAAGTTATCAATATTTGTAGAGTTAGAAGCATTAACTTGAGTGCTAGCAGTAGAAACTCCATAAGCAGTATTAACTACTTTATTAGTGTTGCTAGTGTTGTTATTTGAAGAGGACATAAAAGCCATGTTCTGTGTGCTTGAACTTGAGCTAGACATCCCTTTAACTTCTGGTTCATACACCTTGAGGTTTTTGTAGAGATCATCCATGCTCATTGTCTCCAAATGAGCTTTATTCCTCCACACAACATCATGTATGTTCCACTCAGGTGACAAACTTCTGAATAATTTTTTATTAACATCTTCTTGTGAAAGCTTTTCATCCAAAAGCTCCAACTAACTCACAAGCTTTTAAAGCCTATCAAAAGTTTGATCAAGCATCTCTGAGCTTGGAGCAGTGAAGTTTTCATATTGCTGCTTTAAGAGATTCCTTTGAGTCTTTCTTGTAGCTGCATTCCCACCAAATATCTTTTCAACAGCTTCTAGCAACTTCTTTGCATCCTTTATAGAGTTAAACTTTAACTGATGTTCATTGGGAATGCCCATCATTAAAGTACTTGTAGATTTCACCTCTAATCTTCTCTAAGCAATTTCTTTAGCAGTTATAATAGGCATCACTGTCACAACACCTTCCACAGTTGTTGTTTTTGGCAATGTTGCACCATTCTCTATGATGCCCCACAATACATAGTCTATCATCTGGATATATTGTTCAATTCTCATCCTCCATATCTCATACTCACCAAGTTTGAGCATGGGAACTTTGGATGCAGCCACCATATGTGAAGAATCTTGATCCATATCTTTTAGCAAAAATAGGTTCTACTTATTCACAGCTTCTCAACAAGCTTTGATACTACTTGTTGATCCCATTTCAATAGATCGAATTCCTTAAGCTTGTTTGAGGTTTAGTTATATTAGATAAATCTAACACAACTATAGTAGAAACTGTGTTTGAATGTATTAAAGATTATGCAGAATCTAATTTTATTATTAAGAAGAATTATCAATGAAACAGTAATTCAATAAACATACAATTCAACAAATAATCTCTAATATTATTAATGATAATAATACGAATATTCTCAAAGTATTAGGGTTACAAAGACCTTGAAGCTAAGAATTATACGACTAAGATTGATTTTTGGTTCTGGTTCTGGTACTTGTGTTGGTGCATCAAACTCTATATGCCCTAGGACCTCCTTTTATACACCAAGGAGTCCTAGTCGGCTTATAATACTTTCCTAAATATCTAAAATCTTTTCTATAAACAACTAATACATATCAAATAAGCAGTACTAACTAGCAGCATTAACTTGATATTCACTAGCAGTAGTAACTTCAAGCATATTTTCACTAGCAGCATTAACTTCAGCTGAGCAGTCTTAACTTTGTACTAGCAGTAGTAACTACTTAGCATATTTTCTTTGAAGTCTCTGAGCAGTACTAACTCCAGCTGAGCAGTATTAACACAAACATGAGCAGCAGTAATTCAAACAACATCAAGAAGACTTTTAATCCCAACAAATGTGTTCAAAATTTAAGATGCCAATGATGGGCAAAATGTCATTCTTTCTTGGACTTTAAATTTCTCAAAGTCCCAGAGGCATCTTTCTTAACCAATTCAAATATGCTCTTCAAATAACTAAAAAGTATGAAATGGAATCTAGTGACCCGGTTGATACTCCCATGGTGGAGAAAACCAAACTGGGTGAAGATCCACAAGGGAAAGCAGTTGATCCTACACATTATCATGGAATGATTGGCTCCCTTATGTATCTAACATTCAGTAGATCAGACCTTATATTTGTTGTATGCATGTGTATCTGGTATCAGGCAAAGGCTACTGAAAAGCACTTACATGTAGTTAAACGAATCTTTCGATACATACGAGGAACCATTAATATAGGTCTATGGTACTCGAAGGATTTATGTATTGCACTAACAGCTTTTGCAGACGCTGATCATGTTGATTGCCAAGATACCAGAAGAAGTACATCTGGCAGTATGCAGCTCTTAGGTGATAGATTAGTCAGTTGGTCATCTAAGAAACAGAAGAGCACAGCTATATCCAGTACAGAAGCTGAATACATAGCCTTTTCCGAATGTTGTGCTCAAATCCTTTGGATGAGATCACAATTGCCAGACTATGGCCTTGGATTTGACAAAATTCCTTTGTACTGCGATAATAAAAGTGTTATTGCCTTATGTTGTAACAACGTCCAACATTCAAGATCCAAGCATATTAACATCAAATACCATTTCATAAAAGAGCAAGTGGAAAATGGGGTGGTTGAGCTATACTTCGTCATAACAGAATATCAGCTGGCGGATATCTTTACCAAGGCATTGGGACGAGAAACACTTGAATTTCTTATCAACAAGCTTGGAATGAGAAGTATATCTCCTGAAACGCTGAAAAGACTGGCCTAAGAAGAAGAAGAGTGATGGTGGCACATCTTTTTGTATCCTATGTAAATATAGAAAATCAAAAAAACTCAAAAAGATTTTTCATTTTTATAAAATTTTACAAAAAAAGGAAATACAAAAATATAAAACCAGAAAATCAAATAGAAAAAATTTAAAATCAGAAAATACCAAAAAAATGTTTTTCATGACATGTCTTCTGGAATCGATAATATTTACAGCTTTAGAAATGTCATTTAATAATGACACGGAGCTGTAAATAAAGTTTGAGCATAAGTTATAAATGTTTTCAAATCATGTCATTGGCTTGCAGTTATTTCAGATTGCAACCCAGGCTTAATCTTAAAGGCAAGTATTTCGTTAAAAAGAAAACTTGACCTAACTACGGGAAGTAAGTTTCTCGGGCATGATCTACTTTTATGGTTATGCAAAGGCTTGTGTATACTTTGCTATACAACCCGGGCTTTCTTTTAAATAAGTGCACGTGTCAGTGCATTTATTTATGAAAAATAAGAGAAATCTTGTTTTTATTGGTGTTGTGATTAAAAAACATATAACTCATCTCAGTTTTTGATAAGAACAAGATTTCAAAAGAATTTTGTAACACTCAAACAGTGTCTATAGCTCTTTAACTAGAAAAGAGATATTATTCGAGGTGGAGAAATGTTCAAAATTCTTTCAAAATGTTCTTTCAAAAATTCATCAAGGAATAAACGGGAAAAGGTTTTTGACAATAACGGATCATCCTTTAAAGGGGAGTTAATGTATTTCTAACTATAATGGGCTTAAGATGCTATTGGTTTCAACTTTTAGGGACTAAAAGGAAAAACTAGGACTTAGAACCTAAGTTAGCATCTTTAGGGACCAATCTTGCCATTTCTATAAAACCTTTTGACTTAGGGCTAAGTGTAAGTAGGAAATAAAAGGAATAGCAAAGTTCAGGGATCATTTCTGCCTATTTTGAAACCATACCCGGTTAACACTCACCACACAAACACATTTCTCATAAAAAAATTAAACTCACACAGATGTGGAGTTTGTGAAGACTTCACAAGAAGCTTTACAATCCCCTATGCAGAGTACCTAACCGTTGTAGTGTAGTATAGGCAAGACTCGGGGGTTGTTATCGTTCTTTAGGGGAATAGATTGGGAAGGCTCGAACATGGTCTAACAGAATTCTAAGGGGGAGAAGATTCTTTTGTGTTTTTGTATTTTTTTAGAAAGCAAGTAAATATCATGGTTTGAGAGGTTGGTTTGTTTTAGCTAATTAAACTAAATATAATCGAAACTACCAGTGATAACTTTATGATAAAAAAAATATTTACCTAATCATGCACTACTCCTCAGATTGCTTCTCCTAGATTTGTTGCTTTGTCACACTTGTAATGATCTGTGTAAGTATTTCCTAAGTCATGAACGAATTACACGAACCCGCCATCTATTTAATATTCCGTTAAAGAAACATACAAGTAAGGTAGTATGAAGACTATAACAATGCCCCTAATAGTATATTAAATGCATGTGAAATATCTTAAGATGGATCAACCATATTAGGGGTAAGGTAGTATGAAGACTGTTACTGATGTTATCATTTCTACACACTCGCGTTTCCCTAGACGTTTATGCCAATTTAATATCTTATGGCTAGTTTTCTAGAGCCTAACGCGCACATCCATCAACAAGAAGCAACATCAAAAGGATCTACAACCTAAGTTTCATGCAATCATAAGTAAATACAAAGGAGGGTTTAGCCTAGCATGTTATAAAGAAAGCAAGAACATAAATCAATCAAGCAACACATAGACATATTGAATGATTAATGATAAACAATCTTACTTGATTAAAAAATAGATTGAAGGTAGTTACAATAAGGTTTTGAGGCCCTAAAAATGACCTAAAAATCTGCTAGAACGACTAGGGTTCATCTCCTAAAAGTTATACAAAGTTACACACTTAAAACCCTAAAATCAATTTTGTATATATAGTAAAAACGATGTGACGGCGTCGCTTTGAAGTCGTGACGCCGTCGCCACGTGGATGATTCTAGATCCTTTTTAAGTCAACCACATCATGACGCTGTCGCTTGATCTCTGATGCCGTCACGATGAAGATCTTGACGCCGTCGCTTTATGATTGTGATGCCGTCTCCACGCTCTGTATGCATAATTCTTTATGATTCTTGGTGTAGAGTCGTAATCTTGTCTGTTTCTTCTCCAAATGAGCCCAAGTCACGTGTATTTCCTTCAAATGCCATCCAAGTGCTAAAACCTAAAAACAAACAATTAAGCACATAATCTGAGCATATTTGCATGATTTAGGGGGTTAAATGATCCTGAAAAAGTATATAAAATGACACATCATCAAACACCCCTACACTTGGGATTTTCTTGTCCTCAAGTAAATGGATTTTCTACCTAGAGAATAGCAATATTAAGGTCATTTAACCTACTCTTTAAAAGTATCTTACAAAACAACCTTCTAGACCTCGTAATTAAAAGCACGAAAAGTATATACTAGCACCCCACATAAGTGTTTGGGATTCTCTCTTTCACTCAGGTGTATAATAAATTATAACAACTATGGGAAATGGATAATCAACACTCATTACCTGTCATAGCATATAAATTAACATAAGCTTGGTAAGGATCAAAATCTCTACCGCTAGGCGCAAGTACTAGTCATTACTGTTAAATAGGGCTTTTAAAGGGTTTTGGGGTGTAGGTGTAAGATAACATTAACGAAAACGAAAATGGATGAGATATATTTGGTTGGCTTTTGGGTGAATTTGGAGTGGAAGGGTGAGCTAATTATTTATATGAATACACGTTGGTTTGGTTGCTAAGCCAAGACTCGGACAAAGATATACAAACTCTACACAACTCTACATCAATCTCTTTCTTTTTATTTTCTCGACTCTATGATAAACATAAACATAAGCAAATGGCAGCCCGTACATTTTTTATCACTTTTTTTATATACATTTTTTTGTACACTTTTGCCCTGCCATTGCTTAAACATATAATACATCATGGGGGTTTATAGATACACCCCTACACTTGAACTTTTACATACTCGATATTTACAATCTAACTAATGACCCGATTTGAGATGGATCAACATAACATGGAGCTTATTGAGCTCTATTGGGGGTAATAAATTACTTCTTCCCTAATTCTTCATAAGATGAATACTACCATGAATCCCAATCGTCTCAAAACTGTATTTACAAGAATAAGGACTTAGGAACCGTGTACTTAATAATTAACTTGGGTTAAAATAATAATATACTAAAAGCGAGTACATACAAGGTAGGCTAAGGTGATTTGGGTGTAACGATTGGTTTAAGGGTGACAATACTCTTCATTAATAGCCCGGCTTAACCAGAAAATTACGAGAACCATGAAAAAGTATAGGCTCGGAGGGTTATACTAGGGGTATCCTACACTAAAAATGAGTGCATGACAAGGGTGTGAGATAGTTATATGATCGAGGTGAACATCATAAAAATTACAAGTTTAAAACATGGGTTATTCCTAGTGCCTCTTATCTAGCAAATCCTAGTTCTCGCTATGCGGTCTCGGGATGCATCACAAAAACAAGTTTTAGAATTTAATATACTATCGGTACACTCATTAATTTACTACCGATACCAATGCTCCAGAAAAGGCGACAAAGTCCATACGTACACATCCATAACGACAGAATAGACTCATATGACTACATTCGAACCTTAACTCGAGAAAGCTAAAGGTATAAACTATCTTGGGTATCAATAATGGATACCCGAATTCCTAAAGATCTAAAGGCGCACCTCACATTTTTGAGGTGGAATTATAAGGGTTTTTTTGTGCTAGTTATACACATTCCTATCCATGAGACGCTATTAATACTCGGTTTTCGTCGGTATGTGTTATAAAAAAAATTAAATTTTGGTCAAAATTACCTTTTTATGCTATGTTTCGATATATTACCCATCATTTTAAGGACAAAACAAATGGAAATTGAAGGAATAGTTTTTAAGGCTTATTTTCCCCCTACACTTAAGTTGAACATTGTCCCCAATGTTCTATAGAAGTGCCCGTAAAAACGTATAATAGGAAAAGAAAACAAGTAAAATAGCTGCTATAGAAGTGCCCAGTAAAAACTATAATAGGAAAATAATACATTACGCTACAAAACACAAAGTCATAACTAGTACTCCTCTGGTTTTGCTCAATAATGGAGAAGAAACATGCGATAACTGGTTAGATCGTCCTCTAAGAATATCTATCTTTCCTCTCTATCTCTCACCCTCCCACAACAGAAACAACTCCCACGAGCTTCTCCATCTTTTGTCAAATATAACTTGTAAATCAAAGACAAAGACAACTACACCAAGCGTAAAATCGGCGGGATATGATATATACAACGAGAGTTTAGGGTTTTGACTCTATGAAAGCAGTAAAGATAGGAGAAAGTCCGATGATTATAATCATAGGTTATTTTGCAGGTTTAACAACAAAATACAATTTTTAAATATTGCACATTTATTCTTCAAAAATACTTGAAAATTTTTTGAATCTTCACATTAATGGAGACGCGACGCCGTCGGGTTTAATCCCGACGCCGTCTCCACGCACTGTGATGATTTCCTATTTGTTTGAATGAGAAATTTCCTGCACTCAATTTTATTAGTTATATCTATAGAAAACACTGCATAAAACGTGGGATTAATAATTATAATCATATGACTCGAAACTGGAGCGAATTAATCTAAACAATTATTTTAAATGTTTTGAATAGGTTCTTATAAACCGGATATATCCCCATATACTTATTTTATGCAAAATACCTTTGATTGTAAATAAGATGAAGTTACAAACAAACAAAGCATGATTACAAAATGATTCAAACATTATAAAACAAACAATAAAGAATAAAACACAAGACACTCCTAAATGCAGGAAAGTAAATATTAGGTTACCTCCCAAGAAGCACTTTTCTTTATTTATAAGTCTTGTAGCTAGACTCGAAGTCACGTGACTTCTCCTTTGTTTCTCTTGACCTTCATGGTTATCAAGCTCTGAATGGCTCTATACACATTTTCATCACGTTTGTATTCGAGTCCCAAATCTAATCTATCAGAGTAGTGGTTTTTTTTGTCATCGTCACTTTCTATGACAAAAAGAGGTATGCGATCGGTTTTTATGTCCGTAAAATCTATGTGTTCGAACATTTCCATCCTGTGAGGTATTTTAAACACAATATTCTCCTTATCTTTTTCAAACGTGATTGTTCCTTCCTCATTGTCGTAAACGAGCCCGATTGATTCTACGAACGGTTTTCCGAATATAACTGACCCTAGCTCATGATCAATGACACTAGTGCTATCCTCAAGCACCACGAAGTCACATTCGTAAGTGAAGTTCCTAACAAAAACATTTAACCCCTTAACTCTCCCCACAAAATTGCAAATTTTTCCAAGGTTTGATGGTTTCCTTCTTGGCCCCAACCTTTTGCTCATGATCCAATTATAATGAAGCCTAAACATTACGTTGATCGGTGATTCCATATCTAAATAGGCTTTCTTTTTGTCGAAGTGGCCAATCATGCAAGAAAATTGTTGGGATTCATAGCTTCTACACTTAGTACTGCTAGTTATAGTTAGTTAGTATTGCCAGTACATTGTTAGTACTGCCAGTATAGTTAGTATTGTTAGTATAATAGTTAGTACTGTTAGTTATATAGTTAGTACTGCTAAAGTGATATGCATAAGTTATATTAGGAATAGATATGCATGATCACTTAACGCGTTTTGTAAGCCATTAAGATTTTCCTTAGTATATAAAAGGAACCCTACGACATAGTTAGAAATATCAGTTTTCACATCAAGTTATATCAAGTTTTCATAGTTAGTTATTCTGTAACCTAGGCAGAATACTTGCAATCAATATATTTTCAAAGTTTAGTATACATTTTTCTTCTTAGTATTACAAGTTAGATTCCGCATAACTTGTAGTATTCATAATCATTGTTTCTCATATAGTTAGTTTGAATCTTTTCAAGTTAACTAAGCCTTAACAAGCTAAGAAGATCTATTCATTGAGACTCACAAAAATTTGATGTTATTCAAGTTCCCGGCTCTAATCTTGGCCTTTACCCATGGGGGTCGAGGGTTTTTCAAGAGCCAATCATGATACCTTAATTCTTTCATAGTGGGGAAAGTGTCAAAGTGTTTCGGGCTATCTTCCTCTTCTTCTTCTTCGATTTCTTCTTCAGTTTCTTCCTCGAACTCCTCTTTGCTTTCCACAGTCATCTCATGATCATCGTACTCGGTTGTATTTGACTGCACATTTCCCTTTTCCTTATTTAGAATAACGAATGAATTAACGAAGTGAACACGTTTTGGGGATGAAGGGTTTCTATTTCGTTCTGCTAAGGATGACTGAGACAGATATCTTGGGGAGAGTAACTTTGATGGGCTTTTGATTCCCTTACCTTAAAGCTCCTCTTTTGTGGGGTCGTTAATAGACGTGAAAATCATTTGAGCTGCGGGGCTTCCTAAAATGTTACAAACGGGAGTGTCATCAGGCTTTCAGAAATGGTTTTCCAAAAAAGATTAATTTTACTAATCATGTCGTCTTTCTGTTGTCCAAGATGAGTTCTTAGGCTGGATAGTCTTTTATCTTGATGAGAGTCAAAATCAATTAGTGCCTTCTCAAGCTTCGTTTGGTAATTAGATAAGTAGGTGGAGAACGAGTTGTTCTGTGGGCTGGTAAATGTTTAGGCGTGTGCCCAGTTAAAGTTTGGCTTTCCCTTCCAAGCATTGGCGGCTTCGTTAAAACTTTTTGGTCCTTGGTTCATAGCGAACTGCCGACTTCCCGTTTCGTTGGTACGCGAGGACACATAATCAACAAAAGCTTGCTCGGGATTTTCCATGTAGTACTGAGTGTCGTGGGAACCACTATAGATCTCGCATGAAGAAGTGATTTTGTTCACTTGAGTAGGTTGCATTGGAGCAATGTAGGCTTCCATCAAGCGTTGAACTTGATTTTCGAGCTCGATGAGGCGGCGGTCGGATGTACTCGGGACATATTGAGGAAAAGAGATTGCCTTGATCGGCTAAGCAAAATCCCTTGGGTCATTCCAACTTTTGTTGTCATAGAGGGCGATGTCCTCTAATAATGCCCAGAATTCTTCGGCGTTTCTGTCACGAAGCTTGCCACTGGCCGATTGATCCATGGTTCATTTTATGACGTGATTGACATGGTCATAAAAGATTTGTACTTGGAGCCAAAGATTGATGCCATGATGAGGGACCTTTTGGAGTAAGTCCTTGAATCGAGTCCATGCTTCAGAAAGAGATTCTCATTGATGTTGTTGGAACATCAGGATATCGTTGCGGAGTTTTGCAGCCCTTCCCGGTGGAAAGAATTGAGCAAGGTAACGAGTAGTAAGATCCTCGCATGTGGTGATGGATCCTGCTGGAATACGTTCAAGCCAGTTGCTAGCTTGATCGCGAAGGGAAAATTGAAATAAATGCAGGCGCGTTCTTTCCCTATTGTCACCATTAAGGTCAAGTGAGTCCACTAGTTTAAAAAAATCCTTAAGGTGTTGGTTTGGATCCTCGGATCGAAGTCTGTGGAATAAGCATCTGTTTTGCACTAACCAGATGGTGTCTGGTGGAAGAGGCACCACATTGTTTCCTTCGGGGGGCTCAATGATGTTCTTGTAGCCTTCATGGCTAGGTTTGGAGTAATCTCCAAGAGTACGGATAGGATTCTCGTCTCATATGGTGGTTGACGAGAATGGATTACGAAATAATTAACACAAATAAAAGATAGACTACGAGAAAGCTAATGTACTAGAATTAAAAATCTCATTTGATAGGAATCAAGCGAGTAGAACTAAGTTAAACAATAATCAAAACCTAACTATTCCTCACTCAGTGATGCCAAAAACTTGATGTCGAGTTTGTGAAGACTTTATAAGAAGCTTTACAATCCCCTAGGCAGAGTACCTAACCGTTGTAGTGTAGTAGAGGCAAGACTCGAGGGTTGTTATCATTCTCTAGGGGAATAGGTTGGGAAGGCTCAAACACGGTCTAACAGAATTCTAAGGGGTTGAGAGAAGATTCTTTTTGTGTTTTTATATTTTTTAGAAAGCAAGTAAATATCATGGTTTGAGAGGTTGGTTTGTTTTAGCTAATTAAATTAAATATAATCTAAACTACTAGTCATAACTTTATGATAATAATATGTATTTACCTAAGCATGCACTACTCCTCAGATTGCTTCTCCTATATATGTTGCTTTGTCACACTTGTGATGATCTGTGTAAGTATTTCTTGAGTCATGAACGAATTACATAAACCCGCCGTCTAGTTAATATTTCGTTAAGGCAACGCACAAGTAAGGTAGTATGAAGACTATTACAAGGCCCCTAACAGTATATTAAATGCATGTGAAATATCTTAAGAAAAACAATGTGACGGCGTCGCTTTGAAGTCGTGACTCCGTTGCCACGTAGATGATTTTAGATCCTCTTTAAGTCTGCCACGTCCTGACGTTGTCGTTGTATCTCTGACGCCGTCACGATGAAGATCCTGGCATCGTCGCTTTATGATGGCGACGCTGTCTCCACGCTCTATATGCACAATTCTTCATGATTCTTGGTGTAGAGTCGTAATCTTGTCCGTTTCTTCTCCAAATGAGCCCAAATCATGTGTATTTCCTCCAAATACCTTCCAAGTGCTAAAAAACTAAAAACAAACGATTAAGCACATAATCTGGGCATTTTTTTCATGATTTAGAGGGTTAAATGACCCTAAAAAAGTGTATAAAATGACACCTCATCACACACACACACACTTACTACACATTTCGCAAGATTCAAAGGAGTAATCAAAACTTGTTAAGCCACAAGGTAATCATTCTAACTTGTTTCCTAACTCTTAAACATCACGTTTATAAGAGGAATATGTTGCTGCTGTTGGGTGTTGTGCAAACATCCTATAGATAAAAACGTTTATTTCTATTCTATGATCTCACTTTGTTTTTTCGAATCAAAACTATCTAAGATTACAAGTTTTAGTCCAAAACAAACCTTAACAAAATGTTCAAACTTTCTATTTTTAGGAAACAAAGATTATGAATCACATAATTTGTAAACAATCTTTCAAAAGTGATTACATCATTAATGACATACTCATTTCACCAAATCTAAATAAAATTTATCAAGATTACACATGATCTTACAAGATTTTGCAAATCAAAATTCGGATTTGACTACTGTAGGCCGATTCCATTGAAGAACACTGGCCAGTTCCATTTTGCAATGGAACTGACAGAACCGGGCTACAGTGTAGGTTTTTTGGCTATAAATACCAAGCCATTTCTCATTATTTACTCACCCATTTTCTAGCATTTCTTTCTCTAATCTACTGATCATCATTTTCTCTTCAATTCTTGTTTAGTTTTCTCTAGCATTCGTAGGTAATCATCTTCAAGGAAGAAATTGCCAAACACCCCTTTTAGACGATCAAGCTCCAAGTACCTTGTTTCGCATCTCCATTGCATTATCAAGATCATAATACCGATTCTTGTACATCATATAGTAGTTGTAGTTTTTCTCATCCTTATTGTAAACCAAGTGTTTTAGTGTTGGTGTGATTCTACCTTGTGAATAATCTGGTATCTAGTTTTGTACCGTTAAAAGGTGTAAGCAACGTTGTGAGGCTTCTCCACCGGTTAAAGGAGATTGGTGACTAGTGTTTATAAACTCTCGAGTAGGTGACTCGGGGAGTAGAGTAGGGCAAGGAAGGTGTCCTTGTAGATGAACCACTATAAATAATCGTGTCTTGGTTGAATCTCTCCAACTCTTTACTTTCTTGCATTAAAGTTATTTAGTAACCAAACATTAATATTGTGCAAGCTTCACATAAGATCATAACAAACTTTTGAAAAGTAAATCTTAAAACAAGAAAAATATTCAACCCCCCCTTCTAGTTTTCTACATGCTTGATACCTCTAAAGAAAAGCAGAGGTAAAGGGTCACAAGATTAGAAGTCAACTATCACTCCAAATCCTGTAAGTGTTGAAGTGTTTGATGAATCTAATCCTGAACCTGCTAAAAGACAAACTGGTAGTAGAAGAAAGTCTAAGAACAAAGTCTCAATCTTTGTTGATGACAACATCATTCCTGAACCAGATGTTGCCTTAGAGTTAGGAAAATCTATAAGCTTGGCTGAGGCTGAAGAAGAAGAAGTTATAAGGCATGTTCATACAACTCATGAATGTCTTGTAGCATAATCTTATGAACCCTCTGGTGAACCTGCTAACAGGCCAACTGGTAAAAGAAGATCATTTGGTATAGCCTTCAGAGATACTTTAAGTGTGTCAAAGAAGAAATCACCTGATCTGTCTCAAAAGCTCAAGGGTATTTAAACTCTGACTACTGAAGAACAATTAGCTGCTAACACGATACAAGCACTCAAGGCCATCAAAAAGTCCAGCAGGAGTCAGCCATATACTGGAGGCTCAAGTGAAGGAGCTGGTGTTACACCAGAGGTTCCCGATGAGTCAACAGCCATCCTCATAACCTCAAGTGAAGGAACTGGTACTAAACCAGGTGTTCCCAATAAGGTAAAAGGCAGTTCTTAAGCCCAAGGTGATATCGCAATTGATTAAGGTTCAAAAGAAGAGAGTGAATATTCTGATGAAGAAAATGTTAATGAAGAAGTTGAATGGTTGACTACTGATGAAGAGGAAGAAAGGAAAGATAATGATGAAGATGATAGAAGCATTGATATTGAAAAGACTAATGATGATGAGGAAACTGATGATGAGTTTGTGCATGGTGATGAATATGTGCATGATGATGTGGACAAGGAGATGAAAGATGCTGAAGTTGTTGATACTGGGAAAGATGATGAAGAGATAACTAATGCAGAAAAGGTAGATGTTGAGAAGACTAAAGAAGTAAAAGGTAATAACAAGAAAGATGAACTTCCTCTAACAAGCTCCAGCTTATCTGTATCCTCCGGGTTTGGTAACTAATTCCTTACTCTCTCTTCTGATATCTCTTTTTGATTGGAACTCTTAAGGATATTATAGATGCTAAGATTAACTCTTTATTGGACATTCAAATCCAACAAGATGTACCACATATCCAGTCTCCATCAATACTCATTGTACTTGTTTCAGTTATTCCTGAGCCCACAGTTCTCTCACTAAAATGAGATGTGCTATCAACTGCTCAAGCTTATGGTAAAACAGCAAAGTGGTCAATAAAAGGTTTGAATGTATCCTCCTGAGTATGATGAAGACTTTTAATGAAGAAACTTGAAGATTCAGAAGATGAACATCAAGTTTAGGGGAGGATTGTTGGGACTTAAAAGACTTCAAGGATTCTTACTACTGCTCAGGTACATAATGGAAATTATACTAAGTAGTTAGTACTGGTAGTATAATGTTACCAATGCTAGTTACTACTGTTAGTATAATTTAGTACTGTTAGTATTAAGTTACTACTATCAGTAGAAGTTAAGACTGCTCAGAGTTGAAGACTGAAAATATGCTAAGTAGTTAGTACTGTTAGTACAAAAGTTACTACTGCTAGTGTAACTTAGTACTGTTAGTATAACTTAGTACTGCTAGAGTAAAGTTACAACTGTTAGCGTAAAGTTAGTACTGCTAGTACTTACTACTGCTTATGCTCAGTTAGTGCTGCTGGTTATAAAGATACAATTGTTGCTGGTTTACAACTGCTAGAAGACTTACTGCTGTCAAGAGGATAAAGACAGATTAAAGAGATAAAGATTGGAGAACAAGAATACTTACGAAGATAAGTATTAAGTTATTTTTATAAAAGATATGTATAACTTATTTGACTAAGAGATTGTGTTTATCTATAGAAAAGATCGTGATAAGTTAGGAATGTATTGTAAGCCTTGTAAGACTCCTTGGTGTATAAAAGGGGATCCTAGGGTATAAGTTTTCCATCTTAGTTTTCCATAGAGTTCGTAGCTTCAAGGTTGTAAACCCTATCACTAAGTCAAAGTGATCGTATTAATATATATTAAAGCTTGTTGTGTTGATTATATCTTTGTGTCGAAACATACTTTACTATTTGATTGAGAATACTACTTAGTGATATATACTAGTTTCCGCATAGTATATATCATTCAATCAAAGTTTCATTCTTAGTATTTTTGGATTTATCCAAGGGTACTAAACCTTACAAGCTAAGGAGTTAAAGATCTATTCATTGGGATCAACACAACAGTTCCAGATCCACTCCCTGCAATTGCTCAAGAGTATCTATCTTAGAAAAAGACATCAAAGAGCTCAAACAAGTTGATCAATCTCTAACAATTCTTGCTCTATTAGATCTCACGTACTGGCAGCTGTAGACAAGTATCTTGGGTCATGTCTTAGAGACGTTCTTCAAAAGGTGCTCCAGAAACACACTAAAGAACTTATACAACAAAGCTCTAAGAAATATGCTTCTGAGATTATCAAGATCAAGCAAGAGCAAGCAGCCAAGGAGAAAATGCCAAAATTCTTAGCTACACCATATGATCAAGCTGTCGAGGCTGAATTTACACATAAGGAGATTGTTTTTAAGATGATGAGGGAATCTAAGTCTTACAAAAAACATCTAAAACATAAAGAATTATATGATGCACTCATGCTTTCACTTATTCCGGATGAAGACGACTTGGATAGAGTGGTCCCAGATCTGAGGAAAAGAGACCGTGAAGAAGATGAAGACCCTTCTGCTAGATCAAACAAAGGGAAAAGGAAGATAAGCTCAAGAAAAGACTCTGAACTATCAAAGAAACCTTTAGCATCCAAGAAAACCTCTAAAGGTGACGCTCCACCTAAATCTTCTAAAACTGGTAAATCTGAATCTGCTAAAGAGTCCGTTGAAGAAGCTACTCATAAGGTAACAATAGGTAATAAGGAACCAATTTAAGAGAATGTGAACGATGTTGATTAACCTCAAGATGGTGAGGCCGCACCAAAGAATGATTGGTTCAAACAACCACCAAGGCCTCCTACTCCAGATCTAGAGTGGAACTCGTGTCAAGTTGTTGATGATTAACCTAAATAGCCCTGGTTAAATGATCTGCTATCTGTTAAAAAGGATCCTCTCACATTTGATGAACCCATAGCCACTCCTATTGATTTCTCCAAGTTTGTGATGGATCGTCTAAAGATAAACAAGCTCACAAAAGCATACTTAGTTGGCCCCGTCTACAATCTTCTGAAGGGCACATGTCAGAGTAACATTGAGCTTGAGTATAACATAGAGGAATGTTACAAAGCCTTGTCTAACCAACTAGATTGGAACAACCCTGAAGGAGATCATTGTCCCTTTGACTTGAGCAAACCTCTTCCTTTGAAAGGTCGTCCAGGTCATCTAACCGTAGCTTTAGAATACTTCTTCAACAATGACCTTGTATATCTGAAGTCATCGGACCCAAAAAAGAAGTATAATACGTCTATCACAAAGATAAAGGCTGTAAGATACAAGTTAGCGTGTATTGAAGACATGATCCCTAATCTATGAAGTGTTACCAAAGTGGGTTATGACAAAGATGTAGTACGTGGGAATTAAACCTGGGGGGCCCAAGAATTAATATTTTAAAGATCTCAGCTCAACAAATTCTCAAAACATTATGTATTCTCTTATCTGAAGATTTCTGAGCGTTTAAAGTGTGGTACGGTCAACAAAATTACATGGTTACGGTATTTAGAGGGAAATCTATTGGTGAGAAGAGACTGATCGACATTTTGTACAAGTTTAAAGAAAGGAAAACTTCGTCAATGCACACCTGAATGACATTGAGGACATGCTACTTTTGTTTTTCACACAAGCTATTCATTCTTGTGGAGCTGTTATTGTTGACTTGGCCATATACGTTATGTTCACCAGAAGTTCTCATTCAATCAAAGAAAGAGTCGAAGATGTGCAATTGGGTGTGGAAAGTTACCAAAGAAGCTCAACATCACCAAGCACTCAAAAGGACTTTCTTGGAATTTTGCCAAAGAAACTATGCACACATCATTTGACCCCAGGAGTTATCTATGAAGACTTAAGCTCATGGAAGAGACTGATGGCGAGCTGATGAGCTTTAAAACTTTTAGATGGAACGCATCAAGAAGTTCGTGACTGACTTACTCTTCACCCATAGGCTACTCAATTTTCAATTTTGCTAAAACAAAGACATGCCTAGAAGGAAATATGGTAAGCGTGGATAAGAGGACGATTAGGCATCAGGTGGATTTTATTGTAAGCATAATGCTAGAAAGGCAGATCGTAAGGAACTTGGAAGGTTGGTTGGATGCAAGGGAACGTGAGATAGACTACATGCTGATGCAGAGGACAATATGATTTTGTCATACTTATTCTTCTTTCATATCAGATCCAATCTCATTATTTATCTTGTGAATATGTAATATATGTAGTGTAGACTTATAAAGTAGGCAAATATATAGTGTTTGAGTAAAAAAAATCAAGAATTTTTTCGTAAATTCAAAATCTTTCAAGTTAATGTACTTAACACTATATATAAATCCCTCATAAATTGAGGGGGAGCATTAAAATATTCCTAATAAGGCTTGCTAATAATCAGAATATTTTTCTCCCCAAACAGTTTTCAAACATATTTGAATCAATTAATATCTAAAATATCAAGAGATTTGACATTTTGATAAGGGCAGAAAATGTGATTAAAATATGCTCTTGCCTAGTATCATATTATCATGTGCTTTTATTGGGAGATAAACGCTAACCAATTTTAAGGAGTTTTTCAATGTTTTTTTACCTCATAAACTCATAATAAGTTATTGCATTAATCATTAAATTATGTTTATCATTGCTTGCTTGATTATGTTAGTTTTTTGTTCTTTGTATGCTATGTTATGCCAGATCTTTTAGAGTTTACTAGGTTTGCAAGAAACTTGTGTGGTTTATGATTATTGCTTCCTATTGATTCTTTGTTTGATTGGTTGTGTTGCGTTTCTAAATAATTAGTTATGACAGCTAGTTAAGAGCCCACCCCTCTAATTAATTGTTTGAATAGCAATCTTATCTAGATACTTGAATCATAGATTAATTATCCTATTGTTGCGAGAGGTTAATCTACACTTCCTTTGTCTATCAAAAATGATCTATCTATATACCTAAGTTATAAACTTGTTGTGTTAGTAATCACCTCTATGTAGGTAGATTGGTTTTCAGGCGTATGGTTAGGAAAAGCGTGACATTTCAATAGGTTGAATTGGATAGCTAGAAAGGAGTAGTGCACCCTAGCCCCTAGGTAAACACATTTTCCCTCTCATTGATTCGCACCAAAACTACACTTAGTCTTGTAATTTAATTTTGTTCACTTAGGTTAATTATTATTCTAAAACACACCCATTCAAAACCCTGAATATTAAAATAAACATAAAAATACCAAAAACAATCTCCTCTCGCTTTTTAAATCAAATTACCATACTTTACGAACCTTCCTCACTATTCTCCTAAAGAACGATCTTCCCCCAATCTTACCTATACTACACTATAACGATTAGGTACAATGCCTAGGGGGTTGTAAAACTTCGGTGTTGCAACCGCCGCATCAAGTTTACAACCCCCTTAGGTAGTGTACCTAGTTGTTGTAGTGTAGTATAGGTAAGACCGAGTGACACGTGGCGTGTTATTATTGGTTTTACCGGTGTGGAATGTTTGCAAGTATCGACAAATGAGGTCGTGACACGTGTTATTTTCTAGAATAATAATTGTTGTTCCTTTCGAGTTAGTAACCAATAACTAGAAAGTTAAGATTAACTAACTCATGGCATGAAAGTAAAGTATGAAAAGGTTTTGTTTATAAGATAAGAAACAGTAAGTAAATAACACAAAAGATTTTCAATTGAGAATTATACCTCATTGTTTGCATAACAACAATGGGGATTGAATGATAATGTAAGTGTATGTGGTCTCCATACTAACAACTTAGCATAAATCAAAGTATTATGCTAAGTTGGCAACTATGCTAACCTGCTGAACTTGTTCAGGGACTTAGTTGATTTAGAGAAGTAGGTATTTGTGAATGATACAACATTAAATGCACAAACTTGACCTACTCCTTTACAATGCATCTCTATTTATAGCGCTAAGGTAGGGTAGCACCCACATAGGTGATAAGTGCATGTCTCGAGGTTGATTAGATAAGTACATATTTTACAGTTTGTCTTTATTACAATTCTAATCTTGGAATGGGATGAACACACTTTCTAAGGTCAGTGTTGACACTGACCTTGTCTTAATACCCTATTCAGGATAAGTTTGTCTTCAGGTGGATAAGTACTTGAACTTATCCATTTAAACTTATCTCGCTTATTCTTCAGGCTCTTGTCTTTAGGGTCTTTAAGTTAAGGAGATCATATGGGGTTCAGTGAGTCTATCACCTTCTTCTTTGGCTTAGGGACTTCATTCACTGAGTGTCGCCTTACTGAATGGTTGAGTCTTTCTTGTAAACTTAAGTTGACCACTTGAAGGTAACTCACTAGTGACTATTCACTCAGTGACCTTATTAATGTTTAAGGTTATCTAACACTTAGGATATTTTCTATTCAAATCCAAGTGAAAGATCGTTAAACACTAAATTAGCCCAACAATCTCCCCTTATTTGGATATAAATATAGCCTAAGTGTTTTTCAGTGTAAGTGAGTAAATACAACTTCTTCTTACATTGAATCTAGAATGCAAGTAAGGTTTACTGATAACTAAAAGTACCTCATTGACAAATGATTACATAGTCCTAACAGTTTATTACAAAAGATTAAAAAAATACATAAGTACTTATTTCAGTGAGTATCTAATAGCTTCTAGCTTCACTCTCTTTGACTTTAGCTTCCCTTTATCAGGATGACTTTCAATCATACTCCTCATTACTGTACAAAACCTTTGATTTGCAAGAGTATTGATATTTGAAGCCATCACCAGGTAGCTCAACAGGGTATCCATATCAACCTTCTGAATATCACTCATTCTTTGGAAGGCCTCATCACTAAAGACATCTATAAAGAAGATCCTTTGCTGAGGATGTTCAATTACTTGGTTGTTGGCAAATGGAATTCCTTCAGGAAGGCTACTATTACATTCAATTCAAGCAATGCGAACCTCAAGTTCCAACTCTTGTGCCTTCCTTTTTCTGCCTGATGATAGGTACGGAAAATGTTCAGAGGCAGGAAGAGATGGGGTAATTCCAATTTCTTCGAGAATCAACTTCAGTCTTTCATACTTCTTTTGAAAGGATGTCATCAGTTCTTCTACTACCTTGTTCTTTTTCTTAGGAATGATGGCTCCTAATTCATCCAACTCAGTTACACCAAAGTCTCCAAATCTAAATGGTTTATGAACATCAAAGTTCCTTTTATCATTGTCCATGTAGACAGTGATTATAACGTGTTTTGTGTTTGGATAAATGTGAATGTTAGTGATCCTCTCAGGCTCGAATGTGGTAGTCCACCTGTACTGATCAATCCTTTTCTTCTGAGCTCTTTTTCCTTCTTGAGTTTTTCAGAGTGTTCTCTCTTAAGGACTTTTATTTCAGCATCCTATTTCTTAATGAACTCTTAACCAACCTTTAAGATTTGAAGAGCTTTTGGATCTACACCAGCTTTAGTGGCTACATTTGTCACAACCTTAATCAGCTCAGGATTACTGAATGCCAAAAGCTTTGCTTCCTGAGCAGCCTTCTCCTTTCTCTCTTCCAGTTCCATATGAGCCTATATTTCTGCGTTGGTGAGATGATACAACTTACCATTTATTTCAAAAGGAATAAGGACTGAGGCATCAGGATCCTGACAAACTTTAGTTGAGGCTTTCACTAGCTTTCAGTGTAAGAGGGAGGTTTTCCAAACAACCACTTGTTTCTCTGAATTCTTCCCCCCCCCCCCCTCCCCTCCCCCAACAGTTACATGGACTTCAGGTTGTGTAACTATTGGAATGGATGCACTACCAGAGGAGGTGGAAGAAGAAAGTCTCTTAAAAGCCTGAAACATCTCAGTCACCATTCCTTTGAAAATTAATTGCCTTCAAATTGTTTGCAATTTCAGTGAGCCTGGTAGAGTTTTGAATGTAGCCTTCAGCAGCCTTGAATAGTCTCTGATTAAACTCATGCTCCTTCTTTAATGAATTCGAGATACTAGCACACTAAGAACTAAGAGTGTTGAGTGAAGTCTGAAAGGCATTCAGTTAAGTGATGATCTCAGGTAAATTTACAGTCCTTAGAAGCTCATTAACAATAGTGATGTTGTCAGAGGTGGTGGTGTTTGTATATGCCATCTTTTGCATTCCTTCTTTAAGAGTAGAGTCAGTCTCAAGAGTTTCAGAGACTCTGTTCAGGGTTTTAAGAAGAGAGGTTATTTCCTCAACTCTTGCTTTGTTGATTGTGTCAATGAGATCCATGGTATGAGATAGTAAAGTATCAGTTTGAGCTATATGCTTAACATTTTCTTCAGTATACCCTTTGACTGCACCTCTAAGATCAGCATAAGATACAACAGCCTCTTCATGTTTAACCCAGTTGTCTTAGCAACCTGTGCATAAAGTAATTTTGAAATATTTTGGAGATTTCTTACCAACACTCTTTTAGTGACTAGTATAAAGTTATCATATGGCTTGAAGGTCTTAGAGCATGATGATGACTCAGAATCTGATGCATCTTGAGAGTCAGCAGATTTCTTGGCATTTAAGGGTTTAGGATTATCTTTCTTTGGTGAGGTAAACTGATATTCTGTTGAAAAAGGTTCCTTGGAAGGTTCAGGAGACTAGGTTTCTTCATTAACTATCTATTGAATTTCTTCATCCATCTCTTCTCTAGCCTCAAATACTTCATCATCACTATCATATTTGAGTTCATCATCAGAATCCCCCAACAAGGATTGAATGTCAGCAACAATGGTGAGTAACAAGGTTTCAGTATCTGGCTCCACTTCTGATGAAGTCTTGCCTTTGTTGTGGTCAGGGTATGACACCTCAAATCGAGTGGATTAGGTTTTATTCACCTGGTGCTTAGTGCCAGCCCCTAATTGATCAGTAACCAAGGCTTCAGGCTGACCCCTATTAGTGATTTGTATGTTTCTCCTTAAGTATTAGGGGTTGATGTTTGTCCCCTCAGGTAAAGGCTGGGTTTTACGAGTACCTTCATCATGGTGAGTGGTAGGAAATCCCATAACATCGGGTTGTTTATTTCCCTCTATATCTTGGGGATCAGTCATTTTAACCTTAGGAAAAGGCTTTGAGCTACAAGTTCTGTTAGCCTTAATTATATTAAGTCAAACAAGAATGTTATCGGTCTCATTAAGTCAAATAGGTCTTGTTATGTAATAGGCTAGTCGGGTATCATCGGGCTTGGTTTGTAATCTAATGTTGTCCATGTTAAGGGTGAAAGCCCAAGTTTAGCCAAGCTCGGCCCGTTAAGAAAGCCCATGAGCCAACTAGAAGGCTAGGGTATAAATATCCCTTCATCACACTTGGTGAAGGGTGTTGGTTACATTTCATTTTCACTTGTAATCCTCCAAACTCTCTCTAAGCTAATCTTCCTTTCTTGTTTCTCTCTCTACTTTCTCTCTCTAAGATTTCTTACTTTCTAGCATATTGGTATAGATTATTGTTGTGTAATGGATTAAACTAGTGGGATAATAATACATGACATGAAAGTGTTTCCGTTTCCAAACGAGTTATCAAACCTCTCGGCTAAATATTTTACGTGTGCATGTCATGTTTAAACATTCAAGCTTATACACAAGATCTTTGTTACATGCCTTATGACTTCTAGTCCACCACACAAGTCATACATGTAATGTATATTAAGACGTGTACTTGGGTTGTGTTATGCTAGGCATGACCCACGTTTAATTTGTTTAACATATGATAACTGTGCCCTATGACATGAATAAAACGTGAAACTTAAATATGAATGAAGGCTAAGACACTTACAAGGGTCCTAGCTTCTTGAATGTGTGTGTCGTGTAGTCGTGTGGAAACTCGACTTGTATACCCCAGGCCTTAGTTTAAATAGAATCTTTCTTGCTTTCAAACCCTTAAACGTATAACCTTAGCTTATAGATTACTAGATTATACCTTAGAACTGTTTGGTTGTGAGTTGTGGTGTTGTGTTCGTGGATTTGTGTCTCGGCTGTGGTGACCTGAACGAAGAGAGAAACAAGGATGGTTTTTGCTAGTGTGCCTTTAAGTGTGTGAGTGTGTAAACACTCTTGGTTGTAAGCCTTCCTAATTATAGAGAAAATATCTCTATACCACTTTCTAAAACCATGTCTCCTTTGCTAGAGAAGTATAGTAGTTTAATTACATGCTTAGGTGGTTTTTAGGGTAGTTTAGGCTTGATTAAGTACAAGTATTAATGAATTAGGTGATGTACAAGATTATGCATGATTTTCTATGTTGGTTTGTGTAGGTGACGATTTGCTAAAAGGAGGGAAACATAAGATACAAATCTTGTGTAAGACAAGATTTGTTAAGTACATGTCTTAATTAATCCTAGGTTGTACAACATTTAGTTAAGATTTATGTGTAATACGCAATGGTCCTTGTGTCGTGCGATATGAAGAGAAAACAAGACAAAGTGTGTTTGAACGGATCAATTTTTGGCGCCGTTGCCGGGGAGGCTGTGCAACCGTTTATCGTTACGTTTGATCAACTGTGTTTGAAATTGTGAATATCTTCTTTTATTATAAAAATATAAAAAAAAGTACAAAAATATTTTTCATTTCTTTTAGTATAATTATCAGATAAAA
>BQNB010057268.1:13328-29353 GCA_026074375.1 Tanacetum coccineum | reverse complement strand
GGTTGTGCATTCAGAAAATCCACTATTTGTTCAAACCCATCACTTTCTTCGGGTTTAGACAAAAATGCGATCATATTGTGAGTATCTGCAATCTTTAGATTCGCCATTTGTGTTGGGTATTGATAATGGATGATAAAATTGAGTTAGGGTTTGTAGTTAGAGAGTATTCGAAAGATTAAACTCAATTAAATGATTGATTGAAACCCTTAATCGAAGTATTTATGAAAATACCCTCAACAACATTAACTTAGAACCAGCAGTAGTAAGTTTTATGCCTAGCAACATTAACTTAGAACCAACAGTAGTAAGTTATGCCTAGCAGCATTAACTTTGAGTCACAAGTTTTAACTCTAATTCCATTCCAAAAAGCGTTTCCATCATCAATCTAATACTTTTCTTTGCTTTTCCTGCAAAATGTTAGTCCAAAAACAAAGAAAACACAAGCGATAGCAATTTTTACAATTATCACAATATTAATTATACCTAGCAGTATTAAGTATAACTAACAGTAGTAACTCAGTAGTATTAAGTATAACCAGCAGTACTAATTATACTTAACGGCAAAAACTTTTAATGACAAGAATAACAGTACTAATTCATACAAAACTCTACAAAAACATAAAGAGATAAAAGACTTTAAAGATTCATCATTCCAATACTAACAATCAAATATTGAAATCTACTTACATCAAAAGCTTTTGTAAGCAAATCTGCAACATTCTTGTCAGTATGGATTTTGACCATTTGAATCAATTTCTTTTCATTGCAATCTCTAACAAAATGATGCCTGATCTATATATGCTTTGTTTTTGAATGAAAAACAGGATTTTTAATTATGCAAATAGTACTGTTATTATCAATAAAGATCTTGGTATGCATAAAATTGTAGTTGATTCTTGAATCCAATGCCTTTTAACCACAACAACTTGAGAGCAGCCACAATATTTCAGCTTCTGTTATGGGAAATTTTCAACCAATTGGTATTGTTTCATGCCCTGCATGGAATATTAAATCACAGTCCAATGAATTGACAACCTCCTGTTGTAAGACTTCTCATCCCAAGCTTGACTCCAACATAATCACACCAGTGTATGTTATTGCAAGTCTTATACACAATAAACACTAATATATACAATATACTTTAAGAGAGTAATTAAGAAAATACCAAGTTACCTCTTGATAAAATTCTCTCTCTCAAAATATATAAATATAATTTATAATATAATGTATATTATAAACCGGGCAAGTCAAGAGATTACCGGGACGTTATCCCAATGACTAGTGAAATTGAAACCTCATTTAAGCTTGGATTCTGATTTGAATGTAGCAAAGGATAGATTTAATCTAGTCTAAAGCAACAATTAAAATGGACAATTAAAAACAATTAAACTAATACGGGAAACCAAAAAAAGTGACTAATAACAAGTAAAACTAATTTAACCCCTAAAAAATGTAAAACTAAAATTCTAAACCTAAGATAGGACAAAAGAAAATTTTAGGAAAAAGAAAAACATTTTTTGGCTTTTTAGATTAAAAGATATGATTTTTCTAAAATTTAAACTACTTAAAAATAATAAAATTATTAAAAATAGAATCCTAAAAATTTTATAAAAATTATACTAAATAAAGAAAGTGTGCAAAAATTTTATAAAAATAAAAGCCCTAATTTTTACTTTTTATTTAAATCTTAATTAAACTAATTAAAAGCTAACCTAATTATTGTAATGAAAATTATAAGAACTAACCAGAAAACTTAACTAAGGACTAATGGAGAAAAAACCTAAAGGACTAACGGGGAAACTAATAAACTAACGGAGGCTAACTGAACAAACAACTAAATCCAAAATTTTCAAACACCCAACCCCTGAGGCTAACCCCGACTACATCCAACAGTCTTATAAAGCTTAAAAATAAGTTAAATTAAAAAAGTGCTTACTATGAAAAACTTGTAAAAGCAAAGTTGTATATTAAGTTGTAGTGAAAAA
The DNA here is from genome assembly GCA_026074375.1 of Tanacetum coccineum. Classification (NCBI taxonomy): domain Eukaryota; kingdom Viridiplantae; phylum Streptophyta; class Magnoliopsida; order Asterales; family Asteraceae; genus Tanacetum; species Tanacetum coccineum. The sequence continues at coordinate 27,368 of BQNB010057268.1, read as the reverse complement.
CTTTAACAAAAGGACCTTGTGCTGAAAGCCAATAATAAGCTCAAAAAGAGCTTATTTTTACAGCTGAATCAGAAAGGAGGGCTTAACCCTTGGTAACATATTTAGACTCTAAAAAAGCTTATTTTTAAGCTCAAAAATTACAAAGGAAAGGCATTTCTAAAAAAACTAATATGATTGCTAAGCTATTTCAAAAAAAGAAACTAGAGCGAGAAATCCTTTACGCAACTTAAATAGAGCATGAACCTAAGCAAACTCTGAAATCCAAAGTAATTTAAGCAAAAATCCCAAATATAGCTAAAATCCTTAAAAAGCAAACTAGAACTCTAAAACTTTAAGGACTCTCTAACAACATATAATCTATCTATATAAGCTATAGAAATATAGACTCATAAGCTAAATAACAATTAAGATCCTAGAAATTCCTAAGTACTTTTTTGCTTTTTCTATCTTTTTGAAAGACTTTTGACAGCAAAAATAAGTAATGCTAATAAGCTTGAAAGTGAAATTTAAGACCTAATCTATATTAAGCTATACCTAAACTATATATTACTTGAATCTAAGATCCTAAATCCTATTCTTACTTAACTAAAAACTAAGCTAAAAGTGGCAGTACTAACTGTGACAGCAGTACTAACTTTTATTAGTACTAAAGCTGCACTATTGGACAAAATGCAAACCAAGAGTGCAGGGTTCCTAAGGGAAATCCTGCACTAAGAGCACACTCAAATAGAGTTTATAAACAAAGTTTCAAGCAAGATCCTAAACCTTGGAGGCTTAGATCACATTGCACAAGTGAAATTCAAAGGTAAAATTCCCCCTCAGTGCTCAGACCCAACATAATTGACATAACTTATTTTCAATTCCACAACTAACTCTATAAAAACTCTATTCCTAATGACTTAAAGCGTGAAACACAAGTGACTCAGAGAAAGAAAAGGGGGGGGCAGAAAAAAAAAAAAAAAAACAAATTTCATAATTAGTTTTGACTTTTAAGTCAAATTAGTCTTTAAACTAAACACTCCATAAAATACTCTAACTAACAGATTTTGAGAAAACAACTTTTAAAGTGAAATTTAATGAACGAGTATTAACTACCAGATGATTTTAAGCTTAAAATAGCTTAAAAAAAACATGAAACTCATATACAACTAAATGTTACAATAAATCAAAGATTAATACTAACTATTGACCTCGCGCAAACTAACCCCTATATACAGAGAACATGTAAACAAATTAATATATATCAAGGACAAATCCGCGAAATCAATGAAACCGGAAGAGCATATAGAGTGTTCCCCGGGTCGTTATGGTCCAACGAGGCTAGAATGCAAATCGAATGATGAAATGACCAATATGATGATTTAATATGAAAATGTTTGTCAGATGGACACTAAACTTATTGAGCAAATGCACAAAAAGATAAACAAGGCAAATAAGCTAGAACAAGCATAAAAGCTAGAAATGGCAAAAACACTTAAAACTTTTTACACTAAGACACAAATAAACTTAAGACAAAAAAAAATAAGCTAGACTTACTCTAAATAAGCAAATTCAGCAATAACCTAGGCCTCGCTCCCTAGTAGGATATCACAACCAACGACCGGTGTTCTTAGTTTGAAAACCCACCCCGTTACTAGCGTAGTGGGAAATCACATCAACACCTTCTTCCTAATATGGCTAAGGATAAGTGTCTTAGTTTGAACCCCCACCTAGACCTCGCTTCCTAGTGAGATATCACAACACACCAAATCCCTAGAAGTAAAGATGTCTTAGTTTGAACCCCCACCTCGTGGTTAGCCGAGTGGGATATCACGACACATCTTTTACTTGCTCCATATACTCAAATGTATGCTTCATTGGCATAATTTTAATATTCATGCATTTTTGCATTCATATTTCATTCATGCTTTTTTGGCATTTTAACTTTCAAATTACTAAGAACAGAAAAAAAAACTCGCTTTAAAGAATCAAGTTACAAAATTGAAGCTTTTTCTAAAAACATCGATTGACTTAGTTGAATTGAAAAGAGCACGTATGATTAGGTGGATTAGAAGCTAATGGGAGAAAAAGCCACAAGTTACTCATATAAGTTTTAGAAGAATCTTGCTCAGCACATAAACTTATATTTAACTCTATCACTTCTTGTTCTTCACCTTATTAAAATTCAAAGCAATAGAATTCGTGAAAGCTTAGCCTACAATGAGGAACTACTAGGGCTCAACACGCCCGATCCGAGACAAAAATTATTCTCATTCTACCCCATTAGAGAGTCGAAACGTGGACAAAAACACTTATTTTATTTTTGAAAAATTTTAAATTTTTTCATTTTTTTGGTATTTTTCAAAAAATTTGGTGGTATAAACGGGATAACGTGATAAGCAACGCTGCAGGCTAGAAAGAAAAATCGAAGATCCCCCCCCCCATACTAAAACTAAACATCGTCCTCGATGTTTTGAAAGTGCACCTTACGTAAATCCTTAAGGCCGATTATTAATTTTGCCAAAAGATAAAACGTTCTAGTCAAATAGATTAGGATAATGGATCACCCAAAATGAAAGCTTAGGATGTGAAAACTCTTGATAAAAAAATACAAGCATTGGAGTCTTCACAATCGCGGTAAATTCCTGGACCCCCCCCCCCCATTAACAACACAAACACGAAACATGGGTAATGGAAGAGGCGAGCCTCCACACAACAAGAAAACACTTATTCATTTTTACACAATACTACGATAAGCATGGGGTGCCTCCCACGAAGCGCTTGTTTAAGGTCGCTATGCTTGACCCGTCCCCCGAATTTATTGGTCCATGGGGAACGTCTGGAGATCCGGGACTACCAATTGTGGTACGTCCCCTCCAAAGTAGTGCTTTAAACGATGACCATTCACTTTGAAATTTGGCCCGGAGTTTTGGGATAACTCGACAGTGCCATATGGAAAAACTTGGGTTACAGTGAATGGTCCACTCCAGCGGGTCTTAAGCTTGCCCGAGAAAATCTTCAATCTAGAGTTAAAGAGGAGGACTCGATCACCGACGTTGAAAACGCGGTTTTTGATCTTGGAGTCATGTAATCCTCTTTTGTTTACTCTTTAAAGAACATAAGAGTTTCTCATATGTGCATGATCACGAAGTTCATTATGTTCTTTGAGTTTAATTTCCTGTGAATCACCCGCGGTTTTTGATATCAAAGTTTTATGCTTAAGGGCCCAGTAAGTCTTTTGTGTCTCTGCTCGAGCTCAATCGGAAGATGACATGCCTTCCCGTACACTAACTTGTATGGAGTACACCCGATGGGTGTTTTGTAAGCTGTGCGGAAGGCCCAAAGTGCGTCATCTAATTTATCCGACCAAGAGGCACGATTTTCGCCCACGGTCCTTTCAAGAATTCGTTTCAAACCACGATTGGATACCTCAACCTGCCCACTTGTTTGTGGATGATACGCGGTGGAGAGACGATGAGTGACTCCATATTTAAGCATGACCTTTGCAAATTGGTCATTGCAAAAATGGGTTCCGCGATCACTTATGATTGCACGAGGGGCACCGAATCTGGCGAAGAGAGATTTAAGAAATTTGCAAACAACTCGGGCGTCATTGGTGGGGAGCGCTTTTGCTTCAACCCATTTTGATAAATAATCAACGGCCACGAGTATATATTTGTTCCCTCTTGAAGACGGGAACGGCCCATAAAAATCAATGCCCCACATGTCAAAGATTTCCGCAAACTTGATAGAAATTCGAGGCATTCATCACGTTGCGAAATTTTGCCTTGACGTTGACAAATGTCACATCGGGTGACATAGTCGTGGGCATCCTTGTAGATCGTGGGCCAATAGAAACCTGAATCGAAGATCTTTTTAGCTGTGAAATTGGGGCAACCCTTAGTTCCCCCAGTGGGTCTACACTGTGGCAAGCATTAAGTAATGTCAAAAACTTCTTGCCCGAAACACAACGCCTAAATACATTGGTCCAGCACAAGATCTTGAATAGAAAGGGTCCGTTCAAAAGTATGTATGACGTCCTTTGAAAACATTTTTTCTGCTGAACGACATTCCTTTGAATCAAAAATTCCCCGAATGGTATTTGCAAAATCGCAAACCATGGGGCATTATCCAGGCACCACGAAAGTAACCATCCCGAAGTGTCTCGAGAGAAATGTTTTCCGGAATTCCTTTTTCTCGAGTTCTCTTTGACGGGATTTTCAAGTCTGGAAAGGTGGTCGGCGGCGAGATTTTCTGCTCCTTTTTTATCACGGATAACGACATCAAATTCTTGGAGCAGCAAAATCCACCGGAGCAATCTTGGCTTAGCATCCTGCTTAGCAAGCAGGTACTTGAGAGCCGAATGGTCCGTGTACACTATGCTTTTGGACAAGACCAGATATGGCCGGAATTTCTCGAAAGCATACACTACTGCGAGTAATTCTTTTTCCGTTGTAGTGTAATGTGCTTGAGCCTCGGTCATGGTTTTGCTTGCATAGTGTATCGGCTGGAAGTGCTTGGTCTTACGTTGCCCTAGGACTGCCCCAACAGCAAAATCACTTGCATCACACATGATTTCAAAGGGCAAGTCCCAATCGGGAGCAACTAGAATTGGAGCCTGGGTTAACTTCATCTTAAGGGTTTCAAATGCTTCGATGCATTCCTTCGAGAAGATAAACGGAGTTTCTTTTTCAAGGAGGTGGGTCATAGGCCGGGCGATTTTGGAAAAATCCTGAATAAATCGTCGGTAGAACCCGGCATGACCGAGAAAACTCCGAATACCCTTCACGGTCGTGGGATGAGGCAATTTTGCAATGACGTCTACTTTCGCCCTATCAACCTCAATCCCGGACTTAGAAATCTTATGGCCAAGGACTATGCCTTCCTTGACCATAAAGTGGCACTTTTCCCAATTTAGCACAAGATTGGTGTCTTCACACCTTTGGAGCATTCTGTCTAAATGGGAAAGGCAAGAGGAGAAAGAATCACCGAAAACCGAGAAATCATCCATGAAGACTTCCATGGTTTTCTCAATCATATCGTGAAAGATTGCAACCATACACCTCTGGAACGTGCCCGGTGCATTGCATAAACCAAAAGGCATGCGACGATAGGCAAATGTCCCGTAAGGGCAGGTGAAGGTAGTCTTTTCTTGATCAAGTGGGTCAATCAGGATCTGAAAGTAGCCGGAGAATTCGTCCAAAAATATTTTTGTATTTTTTATATTTTTATAAAAATAGAAGAAATATTCACAAATTCAAACACAAATCGTTAAACGTTACGATAATCGTTTCACAGCCTCCCCGGCAGCGGCGCCAAAATTTAATTCGCTTGATAGTATATATATAATACTACACAATGCAAATCCCAACCAATTGCCCTTGACCAAGGCAAAAAGTCAAAATTCACAAAGAGAATCAATATATATCCGGAAGTTTGATTTCCCGGGTCGTTATGTCCCAACGAGGTGTGCAATTGAAAATCGAATGACGAATTGAAAATCGATGCTTGAATAGAAAGGGATTGAATTATGAATTATATTCCTAAAACTACGGGAAAAACAAATTAGGCAAAGGAAACCCTAAAAATATAAACAAGAAAGAGATTTACACAAAAAATACGATAACGGGACCTAAAAACGTGAGCTAAAAACCTAAATTTTACAATTTTAATCCCTAAATGAATTTTTCACTTTTAATGGGTCCTAAGTGACTAAAAACGAAGTTTAAAAAAAACTAGATCGAAATCGGAGTTGATTAAGACTAAAAACGAGTCAAAACAAAAACGGGATCGAATCCCGTTCTTTAAAAAGTGAAACTTTGCAAAAATGACCCTACATATGTAAATTTATTTTTCCTAGAAAATATACAATAAAAGAAAATTTTTAAAAAAAGATTTGTATTTTTCTGGTTATTATTTTATTTTTTATGATTTTTTTTAGTTTTTAACAAAAATAAATTATAAAAAATACTAAATGTTTATAAAAAATTCTGAAAAAATTACAAAAATTAGTTGAAGTTGTAAGGATTCTATGAAAAATGGAATGGGACAAACAGCTTATTGTAATAAGCTGTTAAAAAACCAAACAGGCTTATGGCTTATATGGCTAAAAAGTGGTTAAATACTACACCACTTGAGTCTTTAACGAAAAAGACCCAAGGGTGCAGCGGTAGTGTGTGTGGTGTGTAAGAGGGTAGAGGGTGTTGAGGTTCAGGGTTCGAGCCCTGCTCCCTTGGACTTCCACCATCCCTTTTTTTTTTTTTTTTTGAAAACATTTTTAACAAACTTATTAAGGACGTGAAAATAAGCAATTTTTACACCTATGACTTTTTATGAAAGCTTATAAATAAGCTGTAAAAAGCACTTAAAACAGACAGAATGGCTTATTAAGCTAAAGGCTTAAAGGACTTTATCTTTTTGGCTTTTATAAGAGCAAATAAGCAAATTAAAAAGGAGAATACGCTAAATTATAATAATCTAATCCTAATAAGCAAATACAGAATACGCTAAGGAAAGCTTAATGAGCTTCTGATGCAAAAGCAGACAAGGGGGCAACTTTGGGCTTATAAATAAGCCTAAGAATGGAACCTTATGTACCTATAAGTTAGAAAAAGGAAAAGAGGACATAAAAAGCTACAAGAAAAAGCTATCTATAATTTTTTGAAACAAAAATAAGCTATGAAAAAGCTGTTTGAAAAAGGCAGTATTAACTTTTAAGTTAATACTGCCAGAACTGACTTATCTTATTTTTTTTATTTTTAGACAAATTAAGAAAAGCAAAAGGGAAAATAAGCATTCACAGACACATAAGCATACATGATAAGCACATAAGAATAAAAAGCACAAATTTAAAACCACCAAATAAGCCACAAATTGGCTCTTTGAAAGCTCAGCACTAGGGGACTTTTGAGGCTTTTGACAAATTTAAATTAAGCTCAAATAAGCTACAAATAAGCTGAAATTCCTAAAAAAACTTTTGAACCTAACTTAATATACCTAATGCATCAAGAATTAAGCAAATTCACTAAGCCATAAGCTCAAATAAGCCAAATGAGCTTTTGAGCTTAAGGCTGTTTGAAAAACAGCCTTTGGACCACTTAAAAATAAGCAAGCAATTGGATTCTTATGGCTTAGTGGGCCATACCACTAAAAAGATGTTGCAATAAGCAACAATTATCAATAATCAAAATGGAGTTTGAAACTCTGGATAAGCCAGAATAAGCTTTTGAAAAAGCTAAAAATCCCATTTTTTAAACAAGTGGGCTGATTTTACCTAAACTTAAAACTACAAATACAACTATAATATACTCCATTCTAATGCATTTTAACACATAAAATTGACATAAAAACAAGGCCCTATAACTATTTTAAGCAATTTAATCAAAATAAGCTATTCTAAAACACCAAATTACCTAAGATTTGAAAAATAGCTAAATTACACTAGACTTTTTAGATTTAAACTATAAAAGCTAGATAAAACCACTAATTAGACTAAGATTAAGCTAGGTGAAACTGACTTAATGACCACAACCCATGCAATACCCATTTTGACCCATTTTGGGTCTTATCCCAAACACCCCTTTAAAGACTGAAAAGGGCTTTTTTAAGATGATTTGGGTGATGTAAGCTAAGGGTCTCAAAAACAGATACATAAACATGAACAAGAAGCATAAATAAGCATATTTAAATAAGCAATAAGCATAAATAAGCTAAAAATAAGCTAATGCAAGTAAATAAGCTAAAAATGAAGGAAAGACGGCTTACAAGGCCCTTTGCTCTAAACAAGGGCAAATAAGCTCTTAAGAGCTTTGTCTACAAGCTCCAGCTTATCAAAGATAAGCTGGTAGTGTCTATAAGCCCATCCATTTCTGGCTTATCATCCAAAATAAGCTATGGTAATTTTAGAGTGGATTTTTTTGATTTTTTTTTCTTTACTACTTAACTTTTTTAAGTTACTTAATGAAAACAACTTATAATTAAGCTTAATTAAGAGCTTTTAAACACATTTTAACATTAGTTAACAACTTAAGAACTTGGAATTTAAAACTTGGATTTTAACATAAAAACTCAAAACTTCATTAATGCTTAAAAAGATTACAAGACTGAAAGAAAAGCTAAAATAAGCTGATAAAAGACTAAATTAAGTGAAAATTACTTAATTAAAATTACAATAAAAACTAGGATGCCCTATTCGGCTACAAATGGCTTGTATTTATACTACTTTCTTCATAGATTGGTTCTTTCATCTGTGTTTCTTTTGTGAGAGGCTCCAAGAGTGTTTTAGTTGTGTGAGAGCAAAGCCAAAGCTAATCCCAACCATCCATCTTCTTTGTAAGTCATCACAGCCATTGAAGTTAGCTTTGAAAGGAGTGGGATTGCCAACATGGCAATTATAAATGTGAAGGGTGATAGTGGAGGTGAGGGGGGAGGTTTACCCCTTGTGTTGTTTGGGTTGCAGGGTAAAAAGGGAGAAGAGAACTCATGATTGGTTCTTGGGTTTTGTTGGGCGAGAAAAATGGTTTTGGGTAACAGGGATGAAAGTTTGGGGAAGATGCAAGTATGGCCCCTCAAAGTTATAAGTGATCTTGCAAACTTGGTCCTTGTGGTGTTGAAACTTTTAGGACTAGGCAGAAACAACCCCTCAACCATATAAGAGTTATTTCATGCATGGTCCTTGTGATGTATAACTTTAAGGGCTTGGCAGATTTAGCCCTTGAAGTTATTTATGTCATATTTGCACTTTGAGTCCTTGAACCTTTTATCCTTGATTTACAACTTTGGGATTTGGTAATTTTGGTTCCTCAAGTTTGTATTCTTCTGATTCAGCTTCTCGGGGTTGACTTTGACTTTGTCGAGGTTGTCTTTGCTGTTGACTTTTTGACTTTGATTAATTTGGCTTCAATTTGACTTTGTCTTTTCATACTTTTCCATCCCGTGCTCGGTTTTGTTTGTTTTTCGCTTTCTTTTTGTCCTTTTCTTGAATATCCATTTCCTGTACAATACAAATGCAAAACATACAAATACAATATATTTTTGGTATGTTTTTAGTCATTTAAGTCCGTTTTTTATAGAAAATGGTATGTGTAATTAAGCACATACCAGGTACATAAGGTGCTGCAAGAACCGGATTAGGTACGAGCCCTGAACTTATTTGTCTAGGCGTCAGAAAAGTAGGAGCAGGTCCTGCATTGAGTTACACAAGATCCATTGGCTCAGACAGCTCATCGAATTGAACGTGGATAGTTTCCATAATTCATCGGGTTCTTTTATTGTAAATTTTATAACCCTTCCTGCTTGGTGCATAGCTAATGAAAATTCCAATATCAGCTGTTGGTTATAATTTTCCAAGATCCTCGCTATCATTAGTAGTTGGTAACAAAGAGCACCAAAGACTTGGAAAATGATAAGATCAGGCTTCTTATCATGCACCAACTCGTATGAGGTTTTAGTTATGACGAGTGTGAATGAGGGATCAATTTTGGGTGAAACAAGCGGTAGCAATAGCTTCTGCCCAAAGAAACATCAAAGCCTTGGAAAATATCAGCATTGTCCTAGCAGCCCCCACAAGAGTACGGTTCTGTATTTTGACAATGCCATTCTACTCTGGAGTCGTGGGAACTAATTTCTGGTGAAAAATGCTAACACGTTCATAATATTTAGTCAGAACTTAATTAAAAAATTATGTGCTATTATAGGTACGGATGTATTTAATAGTTTTATTGAGACCGATTTGTATTTGCTTTAGAAATTTGATGACGACCTCTAGGGTTTCATCTTTTGATCTTAAAAACTTAACCCAAGTAAACCTCGAATAGTCATGTACGACGACTAAGATGTATTTCTTCCCATTAATTGTTTGAACTCGCATAGGTCTACATAAATCCATATGAAGGGTATTAAAAACTTCCCAGTTGGTGTTTTCAACTTTGGGTGTGTGGGTATGCTTTTTGCTCTTCCCTAGTTGACATGCGGAGCAAAGATGATCTTTCTTAAACTTCAATCTAGGTAAACCTATTACTAAATCCTTTCTGGAAAGGTCATTGATGGTACCAGAGTTCAATTGGTTCAACCGTCGATGCAATAACCATGATTTATTCTTGGAGGCTTTGGACAACAAGCAGATTGGGGAGGACTTCATCATGTCTTCAACCGAGATAGTCTACAAATTAGGACTACGAGAACCTTTGATTAATTCAACACCATCAGTATCATGAACATAACATGAGTGCTTCTTGAATAATACTTCGAGATCAGAGTCAAAAAATTGTCCGACAGAAAACAAATTATGTCCCAGTCCTTCTACATAGTATACCCTGGAGATCACACTGTCACCAATCACGTATTCTCCATAACCCATGATAGCACGTAATCTCCATTCCCAAATCTAACTGTCCTGATGAACTTTTTCACAAAATTCCTGAGCCGTGAGCGATCCCCTATCATATGTTTTGAGCAGCCTGAGTCCAAATACCAAAGGATGATCTGTACGACCTGCATTTAAAAACAGATGAAGATGGAGAGTTTGGAAAGTTGGATCCCTAATTTTGGTTGGGTTCTTGTTGGTTAGCATGAGCAATGTCTTGATTCTCAGGTGATGTAGGAAGGCGAACAAGAACTGCCTGGTACTGTTGGTTACTACGTTAGTATCTAGTTAGTGGTTTCAGAGTTGTGTGACGTAGTTTCTTAGTTATCACAGATTTACTAGTACTAACGTGTTCAGTTTGCATAGCAGGCACGACTTTAGGTTTAGTTAGCCTAGTTAAAGGTCATTGTTCTCCTAAAGTGTGATGGAAATTATTGATTTGATGAGACAAAATAAATAAAAGAATGAAACAAGAAGGACTTAAACGCAAAGCTGGAATTCTTTAAAAGATTGATGATTTTGAAGATTCTAGAATATCTCCTTAAGAAGATAAAAGATATAGAAGATAAAGATAAAAGTTAGGAAGATATTATTTGTTTCCTAATTATATTTGTTCTTATCCTTTGTAAACCTAGATGATCTCTACTATATAAAGAGACATTAGGTCGTGTAGTTTAGCATCTAGAAAAATATGTGTGTGTGTACACTAGATCAATGCAGACGTCTAGATTATGTGATGTAGCCTCAAGGTAATCAAGGTTTTCCTTGATCCCCATTACTGTTAGAGATAGATAACTGTATTATTCTGATCAAATAATATTAAGGCTTGGTGGAAACGTTCAATGATAAAACCTTGTTTAATAATATATTGTTCTTTATTATTCTACTACATATTTATATTATCTATAAAACATATCCTAGATGAGTCTATAACAATCTTCACAATTGGTATCAGAGCCTCGTTACTCATGATATCTAGGATCTACAAGGTTTTAGTCATGTTTATTTTCTGGTTTTCAGTGAACAAGCAGATTCGGTGACTTTTAGGGTTATCGTTACCTATGATTGGTGATTTATGCATTAACTCTATCTAATTATTTAGAGTTTCAGTCTATTTATAAGTCACATTTCTCTTGTGTTTGGTTTTTGTAAATCATGTTTCTATGGTAGCAGTTAGGGTTTCATGATTGGAAGGATTATTAGTGATCGCTGATGATTCATGGTACTTAGGATCTGTTTCGTTATGATTATCTACATGAACAAGATGCTGCTTGACACGTGAACCTGATTGTGTTCATGAGAAGTTAGGGATCTGGTGGTAATAGCTTCAGTAGTTTGATTGTATAGCAGACTTAGACGTTTATAAAAACAAGCAGCATACTTCAATGGTTCATATAAATGTTGTTCTTATGAGTGAATGTTCTTCCTGTGGGCCTTCATAACCAACACTGGTAAGCACTTTTCCTGTTGCTTTCCACACTCGCTTAACTTGCTTAGGTATGCAAACTTGCTTATATTTGTGCATAACATTTTTAACTGAGGGAGATGAATTCACATAATTCAAATAATTAACCACACACATATCATGATTTACCAAAATAAAGCATTATTGGTCCTAGGGTGTTCATCTACTTTCTTCTTGTTGACACTCTTAGCCGGTAAGATCCTATTTTTCTTGGTATTGCTCCTAGGTCGTGATCCGCTAGCATCAGTGCAACTATTTACTCTTGTCATAGGAGGCACAAGGACATTAGTCTTCTAAATGTTTAGTTGCTCTACATGTTTGTGTGTGTTACTATTTGATGGAAAGTAACTTGCTTTTTTCTATTTAAGGGGGTAGCAGCATGGTTTTTATCTCATGGATTGAAGTCTTTTGGACAAGTGCCAATCACATATGCTAATAGTTCCTGAGAGTGTTTAGTGTAAAGGCAAGCAAATGAAAGTGAGCTATCTGATGGTCATTCAACCTTAGCTTCCTCTACGATCTCTCGAAGGCTTTCCACACTTTCCTTAAGGTGTTTGAGATAATCTAGATGCACTTCCCTAATGTTCCTATTGCGAGGGGGAATTGGTTCAACATCTATCGCATACCTATTGATCCGATCCAAACAGTATATATATAATAAAATATATATCCTAAATATCTCAAATTATTTATAGTATAGAGAGTTTCCCGTTTAATTAAAATTGCTTGAGGACAAACAATAGTATATTTCTCGAGTGTCGTATCCTGACGAGAAGTGAATTTGAAATCCACGGAAGTATTTTGTTTGATGCTTGAATATCAAGTATTTTTGTATTTGATTTCTAATTCTAAAAACGCAAAGGGATGCAAGAGAAAGCAAGCAATCAATTAAGATAACTAATGATTAAAGCTAAAAACGTTAACGGGAATCTAAAAAAGCGACTAAATACCTAAATTACTAAAATTTAACCCTAAAACTATTTTTTCATTTTTTATAAATCCTAAATGACTAAAACTAATTTTAGAAAAATGAATTTATATTTTTTTGATTTTTATTTTATTTATTATGAATTAAAAACAGTTTTAATCTAAAAATAATACTAAAAATACTAAACTATTTTATAAAAATTCCAAAATATTACTAAAAGTACTTAACACTAAAACTAAAGTGAGAAAAATAAAATTGCTAAAAACAGGCTTATAAATAAGCCAGGAAAAATCAAATAAGCTAGAAGGTTTAAAACTAGAAAAGAGTATAAAGATTAAATGTTGCAAATGGTTTATGAAAAAGACCCAAGGGCAGTTGGTAGTGAAGTGTGTGTGTTGAGGTGTTGGTGTTATAAAGGAGAGGTCACTGGTTCGAACCCTGTGACCTTTCTTTTTGGTAAAACATTTTTTTAATTTTCTTTTTGAGACTTATAAAGAACAGTTAAAAATAAGCAATTTTTGTAAAATGAACTTTTTATGAAACTTTGAAATAAGCTAGAAAAAGCTAGCTTAAGATGATGGTTTTGACTAATTTATAACTTTAAGCTAAGCTATGTGATTTTTTTAAACTAAAATAAGCAAATAAAAAGCTAATAAGCTGAAATCTGACAACTACTTAGACCTAATAAGCAAAGATGACTAGGAATTAACTTATAAAATTGGCTGTAAAGCTCTCAAAAGCTGAAAGATATGCTGACTTAAACATGATAGATTCAAAGAACAAATGGCCAACTTTGAGCTGATTTTTAGATCAAATAAGCACTTGAAATTAGATGAAAACTCAAAATAGATTAAGGTTGATATCCAAAGAACACTTAAAAGTTAAAAATAAGAAAATTTGACTAGAAAATAAGCTAGAAAAGGCAGTAGAAAATGACAGACTTAACTAGTTTATCTTTTGGCTTTTTGAAAATTATGACAGTTTAGAAACTTAATTCTAAGACTCAAATAGCTAAATGAAAGCTAAAACTCAAAAATAAGCTAAAGACTTTGACCAAAAGGACACAAATAAGCTAATCATAAGCAAACAATCCTTAAAAATAAGCTAGAAAAGCAAAGATGAAAAAGGTCAGTATATGCTGATCAAAATCAGTATATACTGACACCTTGTTTTTAGCCCTAAATTTAAGCTAGAAAAAGCTATTGTAAAAACTCAAAAAGCTCAAACAGATCAAGTTTGTTGCCTAATGAGCTTATTCTATCACTTTCAGTTCCTTAAACTACCTTAATCTAACCTAAATTTGCA
>BQNB010057268.1:0-11486 GCA_026074375.1 Tanacetum coccineum | reverse complement strand
CAAAATATGATTACGAGTAACTTGTACAATTTACGTTTAAGTATTACAAGTTACATGTTTGTCATTATCAAAATAAACAAGAATGTGTAGATTAAATATTGTAATATTTGCACTAACAAAACTCTTAAAGTCTAAACTATTAGGCGAGATATATTATAAGGCCCGAGTCCCACATCAAACTTATTGATGAACTATTTACCTATATACTAAAATGCATCATGGATAGCGACAAAAAAAGGTAAATTGGGTGGGTTTATGTTAGTCTGGTCCAACAAGTTAGCCTGGCAGGGTTAATTTTATTACTACGTAACATGGGTACTTCGACAATTTAACTATTGTCTTGCAATTTACACAAAAACGGGTGGCCCAAAATAAAAAGTCGTTAAAATATATTTTAACACAAAAAGGCCTCAAGTTCTTATCATTCACAATTTTTTTATATAACAAAATTTATTTATCAAATATCTAACATATATGTAGAAAATTTTTAGATGTAAAATATACTTACATAAAGGCATCGGGATTACGAACAAAACGAGCCCAATATTGATATATTTCAGACATGTGTACCATTATATAAAAAATGTTGAATTTTACTATTTACGACTTGACAGATTTAAAGAATCATTGATCCGGTGGTCGGGGAGACTCAAACCATAAGATAGTCATTTCTAGTGAGAGAGTGTAGTGGGAGAAAGATATACGTAAAATAGAATGGAAAGTGAAAATGTTCCAAGAGTCTCAACCCCTCCATGGAAGCCATGGAGGGGTATATATATACCACCATACGTTAGACATGTTTGCTATATTGTCTATTCTAGTCCCTGCGTATGGTGGTATGATAAACTATGGTAATTCCGTAATGTCGTCACATAAAATGAATTCCTAACAATCTTCCCCCATGGGACAATATAAAGAATTACTTACAATATTTTCCTAACAAGTACATATAGAATAAGAACAAGAATTTCCATGAAGCTTCCAATGTTGATGATATCTTTTGTGGTCTTTGACTTCAAGTCTGAAATCCAACATTAATCATCTTTGCAGTACCTTGTAGGAGAAATATTATAATAGGTGATGAGGTGTCATTTTATACACTTTTTCTGGATCATTTAACCCCCTAAATCGTGCATTTATGCCCAAATAGGTACTTAATCGTTCCTTTTCAGGTATTTAGAATTTGGAAGACATTTGGAGGAAATACACGTGACTTGGTCTCATTTGGAGAAGAAACGGACAAGACTACGGACCTACACCAACTTATCTCAAGATTTTACATATGGTGGCTGGAGACGGCGTCACAAGATATACGCGACGCCATCACAAATCATCTCACGATGGTGTCACAAGAAAGTATGACGGCGACCCAGCCTAAGATCTAAAATCTTCTACTTCACGACGGCGTCACGATTAAAACGCGACGCCGTCATAGCATTTTTCTTATATATACAAACCTAAAATTAGGGTTTTATGTGTGTAACTTTAGAGTAAAAAAGGGAGACGAATCCTAGTTCGTTTAACAGCTTATTAGGATGATTTTAGGGCCTCAAAACCTTATTGTAACTCCTTCAATTCATGTTTTAATTAAGTAAGACTATCTTAATCATTCAATATGTGTTGTTGTTTGATTCTTTATTGTTCTTGCTTTACTTTTAACATGATTGGCTAAACTCCTTATTGTATTCATTTATGATTGTATGAAACCTAGAATGTAGATCTTAGTGATGTTGCTTTTTATGATGAATATGCATGTTAGGCTTTAGAAAACCAGCTTTTGTCTATATCGTTGTTGATATGTCTAGAGAAACATAATTGTGTAAAAAGGATACCATCGGTAACAGTCTTCATACTACCTTACCCTTAATATGGTTGATCCACTTTTAATATATTTCAAATGCATTTAATATATTGTTGGGGGCCGGGTAATAGTCTTCATACTACCTTACTTTGTGTTTTGCCTCAACGTAATATTAAATAGATGGTAGGTTTGTGTAACATGTTCATGACTTAGGAAATAATTACATAGATCATCACAAGTGTGACAATGCAACAACACTAGAAGAAGCAATCTATGGAGTAACACAAAATTAAATGAATACAGTCTTTTTATTATATTGTTATCACCAGTAGCGTAGTTTATTATTTTGTTTAATTGCTAAAACCAATCAACCTCTCAAATCAATGATATTTACTGCATTCATAAAATATAAAAACACAAAAATAATCTTCTTTCAATCCCGTAGTTCTTAGCTGTACTTTGTTAGATCCTTCCCAACCTATTCCCCTAGAGAACGATAACAACCCCTGAGTCTTTCATATACTACTACTACAACGGTTAGGTACTCTGCCTAGGGAGTTGTAAAACTTTGTGTAGAAGTTTCACGATGACCACATCAAATTTTTGGCGCCACTGCATGGGAAATAGTTAGGATTCGAACTTAGTATAGCTTAGTCCTACTCACTTGAATCCTTTCAAGTGAATTTTATTTTCGCATATTAGCTTTCTTGTAGTCTATCTATTTCTTTGTGCCCTCTGTTTTGTAATCCATTTTTGTTGACCTCCATGGAAAACGGAAATCCTATTCGCACTCTTGGAGATTACTCCAAACCCAGCCATGAAGGCTATAGGAACACCATTGAACTCCCTGCAGGGAATGATGTGGTACCTTTTCGATCCGACACCATCCGGTTGGTGCAAACGGATGCTCATTCCATGGACTTCGGTCCGAGGATCCAAACCAACACCTTAAGGACTTCCTAAAACTAGGAGACTCTTTAGAACTTAATGGTGACAATAGGGAAAGGACACGCCTGCGTTTATTTCAATTTTCCCTTCGCAATCAAGCTAGCAACTGGCTTGAACATCTTCCAGCGGGATCTATCTCAACATGGGAAGATCTAACTACTCGTTTCCTTGCTCAATTCTTTCCACCGGGAAGGACCGCAAAACTTCGCAATGATATCCTTATGTCCCAACAACATCAAGGAGAATCTCTCTCAGAAGCATGGACTCGTTTCAAGGACTTACTTCAAAAATTCCCTCACCATGGCATCGATCACTGGCTTCAAATCAAATTTTTTTACGATCATGTCTCCTTTCACCTTAAGCACGAGATTGATCATGTTGTTGGTGGCAAACTCCGCAATAAGAACACCGATGAGTCCTGGGACATCATTGAGAACCTTGCCCTCTATGACCATGAAGGCTGGAATGACCCAAATGACTCCATCAGAACGTTCAAGAGTGTCTCAACACCTCAAACCACTTCAAAAACACCTGACCGAAGACTTCTCAAGCTCTAAGGACAAATCAAATTCCTATTAAAAGGACCACGATCGACTCGTGAAACATATCCCACAACCACCCCTCGAATGCATGTTAAGGCAATTTCTCTCAGCTCCAACCCAAGAGACCACAATGAGCCACCTAGGTAGGACACTTTCACCTTTTGAGAGCATACTAGCCCACCTCCTTAGCCTAAAGCATTAGAACACACTTTCGAGGCTTGGATGCGAGACTACATGGCAGCACACACCGAGAGAATGGAGAGATTTGAAAACACCGTCTTTAAAAAACGAGAAAGGATCGATGAGAGAATGACAGAAATGCTCGAACTCCTTAAGGAGCTCACAAATAGAAAAACACTAGAAAATGTCCTAATTAGAGAAGAAAATAGGCATCACATTATTAAAAATGTCAATTCCATATCTCTTGCCAGGAAGGAGGAAAATCGCGAAAACAAAGCAACGATCAAGAATAACAACGAAGATATGGACGAATAAAAAACAACCGCACACCCAAAGGAAGTCGAAAAGAAGAACGTAGATGAAGATAAATCAAGAGCGAATTGGTGAAAGATATTAAGATGAAGCCCGAGAAAATAAAAGTGGAGGAGGCGTCAAGCTCTCAGATCGTCGGGTACTATCTAAAGCACAATATCAATGAGAAACTGGTGGAGGGCCTCGCCAATAATCAAAGATTCAACGACGCACTTTCTGCGATACGAGTTGGTAAGATGAAGCATAGGACTTACGATCTGTCACCCAAGGGGCCCATGTACGAAGAAATCCTAAAGAAGAGGGTAGCAAAAAAAAGGATATAGGAGGGAACTTTGAAGTGCTTTGTAATATGGGAAGCCTAAAAAATCTAAATGCTCTAATCGACCAAGGCTCAGACGTCAATGTCATGCCTCTTTCCACTTATAAAAAGCTAACAGATGAGAGGACATCCGGCTTTCCTTGGCTAGTCATTCATATATCTATCCCCTAGGAATAGCCGAGGATGTACTCATAGATGTTGTTGGTTATGTGTATCCCGTAAACTTTATGATTATGGACATAAGAGAAGATGAGAAGAGGCCATTTATCTTAGGGACACCATTTCTAACAACTGCTAAAGCAACAATTAAGTTTGACAAGGGTACCATAACTTTGAAATCAGGACAAATGAAAGTAAGCTTCCATAGAATACCTGAAATACCTGAGAAGAACGAAAAAAGGATTAAGAATAACATAGAACCAATAGCCCCAACCGTGACTGTCAATAGGTTAGTCTTAGAATGGGAAGAGAATATCAAACTTCATCGGGAAAAAGTAACGAAATTTAACTAATGGAGGGCAAAGTTCTTCGACAATGAGCGTCACGTACCCATGGAAGTTAAGTGCATGATGGAAGATGAAAGAGAAGTCACATAGGACTTGTGACTTTGAGCCTAGCTACAAGACTCGTTAATAAAGAAAAGCGATTTTTGGGAGGCAATCCAATTTACTTTTCCCGCAATTAGGAGTGTCTTGTGTTTTATTCTTTTCATTTTATTCTCTCATGTTCGAACTCTATCTTGTAATCATGCTTTGTTTTGTTTTTAACTTCGTTTTAATTTTCATCAAAGGTATTTTGCAAATAATAAGTGTAGGGGAAATTATCCGGTTTTTGAGCCAAGTTCAAGCATGTTAAATAATTTGTTTAGATTAATTCGCGTCAGTTTGGCGATCATGGCAAGCTCAATGGAAATGATGGCAACGAGGTAATCCTATGAACTAGTTGAGATATCAGTCGAGATAACGTAGTGCGAAAGGTATGCTCTTCATACAAAGAGAATATAGTGTGAAAATTAACCTGAGAAAAATATATAGAGAGTGACGGTGAAATAGTGAAAGGATTAGAGCAAGAACATAGATGCAGTGTGTAGCCCGTCCAGAACTACAACGTGATGTCAATATGGTGTCTTGGTTCCGTAGTGATGGTGATGTGGGATTATCTATAAATTCATCGGCGTGTAAATAGAGAATGAGTACGAAATGATAATTAGTGATGGAGGCCTAAGAGATTGACAGAGTCGACCTAATGATCGCAGTGACACACCGATAACTCATTGTGGAAAGTTAAGTGCACTATGATGGAAGGATGAAGAGATAGTGCAGATTAGGACCGTGGAGTGTCTGAGATAGATGTACCTTGTGTATAAGTGATAGAGATAAGTATAAAGAGCGATTTGTGCGATGGAAGATGAAAGAGAAGTCACATAGGACTTGTGACTTTGAGCCTAGCTACAAGACTCGTTAATAAAGAAAAGCGATTTTTGGGAGGCAATCCAATTTACTTTTCCCGCAATTAGGAGTGTCTTGTGTTTTATTCTTTTCATTTTATTCTCTCATGTTCGAACTATATCTTGTAATCATGCTTTGTTTTGTTTTTAACTTCGTTTTAATTTCCATCAAAGGTATTTTGCAAATAATAAGTGTAGGGGAAATTATCCGGTTTTTGAGCCAAGTTCAAGCATGTTAAATAATTTGTTTAGATTAATTCGCGTCAGTTTCAACTCATATGATTGAATTGTCAAATCTAAGGTTTTATGCAACACTTTGTATAGGAATTAACTTATGGAATCAAGTGTAGGAAATTTTTCATCAAAAACAAAAAGAATGTTTTCACAGAGTGTGGAGACGGTGTAACGGTTTACACGCGACGCCGTCACCACGACTCATGTAACGACGTCAGGATTTTCCTGACGACGTCGTATGCCAAGTTTTAGAAAAATTGAACTTTTTAATTATTTTTGAAAATATAACTTACACAACATTTAAAATATGTAATTCTCTTTTATAAACCTGCAAAACCAATGAGTTTAACAATACTCTCATCTTATCTTTACTGCTTTATAGAGTCAACCCTAATTTCACATTGTATATCATTATATCGCACATTTTAATTATGCTTGGTGTTGTGTCTCACTATGTCCTTTGATTTACAGGTTATATTTGATAAGAATAAGCTTGGAATTCTTATGAAGTTTCTTTGGTTGATTATTGGAGGACGATTTAAAGTTATCGCTTGTTCTTTCTCTATTATTAAGTAAACCAGGGGAAGTACTAGTTTATTTCTTTGTTTTGATCTTTAATACCTTTATTCTTATTTACAGGTACCTTTTGCAGACATTGGGGACAATTTTTAGCTTAGTGTAGGGGGAAACAATCCTTAGATCTTTCCTTTAATTTGCCATTTGCTTGTTCCTTCCAATTGCAATTGACCCAAATTTAAAAAATTTTAAACAAATTCCATGAAAACCGAGTATTAATAGGTTTCTCATTGATAGGGACTTACATGACTAGCACAAAAACCCTTAAATTCCACCCCCAAAATGTGAGGTTCGCCATTAGATATTATACCTTTAGCTTGTTCGAGTTAAGGATTTGAGCAATCATGTGTGTCTATTCCATCGTTACGGATGTGTATGCGTGATTTTGTCTCCTTTTCTGAAACATTGGTATCGGTTACTTTAGGATGATGAGAGTGTACCGATGGTGTATTAAATTCTAGAACTTGTTTTAGTGATGCATCCCCGAGACCGCATAGTGAGAACTAGGATTTGTTAAATGATAAGAGGCACTAGGATTAACCCATGTTTGTAACCTGTATTTGTTATGATGGTCACCCCGATCATATAACTATTTCACACCCTTGCTACGCACTCATTTTTAGTGTGAGATGCCTCTAGTACAACCCTCCGAGCCTATCCTTTTTCACGGTTCTCGTAATTTTTCTGGTGGATTCCAGATTATTAATGAAGAGCATTGTTTAAACCCTTAAACCTAATTGTTACATCAAAATTGCCTTAGCCTACCATGTATGTACTCACTTTTAGTACATTATTGTTGTTTAACCCAAGTTAATTATTTAAGTACACGGTTGCTAAGCCCCTATCCTTGTAAATATAGTTTTAGGACGATTGAGAATCATGGTTGTTTTCATCTTATGAAGAAATGGGGAAGAAGTAATTATTACCCCCACTAGAGCACAAAAAGCTCCATGTTTATTGATCCTTTCAATTCGGATCATTAGTTAATAGATTATTATGAGTTATCAAAAACTCAAGTGAAGGGGTGCAATTATAAGCCTCATGTTATGTATTATGTATTCAAAAAAAAGAAAAAAAATGAGAAAAACAGAAAAGAAAAAGAAAAGAGATTGGTGTAGAGTTTTGTAGAGTATGTACATTTTGTCCGAGTTCTTGCCTTAGCAACCAAATCAGTGTGTACTCTTATAGTTAACTAATCCTTCCACTCCAAATCCACCAAAAATATCTACTCAAATATATCTCATCCATTTTCGTTTTCATTATATGTTAACCTACACCTATACATCACAACCCTTTTAAAGTCCTCTTTGATAGTAATGACTAGTACTTGCGCCTAGCGGTGGAGGTTTGATTCTTTACCAAGCCTATGGTAATTTATATGCTATGACAGGTAATGAGTGTTTATTTTCTGTTTCCCCCTATGTTATAATTCATTATACACCCGAGAGAGAGGGGGAGAGAATTCCAAACACTTGTATGAGGTGCTAGTATGTATTTTTCGTGCTTTTAATTAACGAGGTCTAGAAGGTTGTGTTGTAAAATGCTTTTAAAGAGTAGGTTAAATACCCCCAATATTGTTATTGTCTAGGTAGAAAATCTCATTTACTTTAGGACAAGCAAATCCCAAGTGTCGGGGTATTTGATGAGATGTCATTTTATACACTTTTTTGGGGTCGTTTAACCTCATAAATCATGCATTTATGCCCAAAATAGGTACTTAATCGTTCTTTTTTAGGTATTTAGCATTTGGAAGGCATTTGGAAAAAATACACATGACTTGGGCTCATTTGGAGAAGAAACGGACAAGACTACGGACCTACGCCAACATTTCTCAAGATTTTGCATACCATGGCTGGAGACGGCGTCACAAGATACACGCGACACCGTCACAAATCATCTCACGACGGTGTCATAAGAAAGTATGACGGCGTCAACTTGCACGACCCAACCCAAGATCTAGAATCTTCTACTTCACGACGGCGTTACGGTTAAAAGGCGATGTCGTCGCAGCGATTTTCTTGTATATACAAACCCTAAATTAGGGTTTTATGTGTGTAACTTTAGAGTAAAAAAGGGAGACGAACCCTGGTTCGTTTAGCAGCTTATTAGGACGATTTTAGGTCCTCAAAACCGTATTGTAACTCCTTTAATTCATGTTTTAATCAAGTAAGACTATCTTAATCATTCAATATGTCTTGTTGTTTGATTCTTTATTGTTCTTGCTTTACTTTTAACATGCTTGGCTAAACTCCTTATTGTATTCATTTATGATTGTATGAAACCTAGAATGTAGATCTTAATGATGTTGCTCCTGTGATGAATATGCATGTTAGGCTTTAGAAAATCATCTTTTGTTTATATCGCTGTTGATATGTCTAGGGAAACATGATTGTGTAGAAAGGATACCATCGGTAACAGTCTTCATACTACCTTACCCTTAATATGGTTGATCCACTTTTAATATATTTCAAATGCATTTAATATACTGTTAGGGGCCGGGTAATAGTCTTCATACTACCTTACTTTGTGTTTTTGCCTCAACAGAATATTAAATAGACGGCAGGTTCGTGTAATATGTTCATGACTTAGAAAATAATTACATAGATCATCACAAGTGTGACAAAGCAACAACACTAGGTGAAGCAATCTAGGGAGTAACACATGATTAAATGAATACAATCTTTTTATTATATTGTTATCACGAGTAGCGTAGTTTATTATTTAGTTTAATAGCTAAAACCAATCAACCTCTTAAATCAATGATATTTACTACTTTCATAAAATATAAAAATACAAAAATAATCTTCTTTCAATCTCGTAGTTCTTAGTTGTACTTTGCTAGATCATTCCCAACATATTCTCTTAGAGAACGATAACAACCCCCGAGTCTTTCTTATACTACTACTACAACGGTTAGGTACTCTTCCTAGGGAGTTGTAAAACTTTGTGTAGAAGTTTCATGATGACTGCATCAATAGGCATAAACTAGGAAACCCGTACACTTCTTGGTTAAGGAGAAGCTTCTAAATCAACTTCTCCCTAAATCATGCCACATATTCTTTATTTCGAAGCTTTATTAGCTTCCCCTCGAACTAAGAATCCTCTCTTGAGCAGATTGAAAGCTTTCTTTTAAGCTTTTAATAATTAAGTGCACAACGGAATTAGTAGAACACCACATCAAATATTATTGCTTCTTTGATGATAAGCTAAGTGATTAACCGTTCGGGAAAACATGAACTGGATCAACAACGTATATTCTCACGCTTGAATAATTCTTCTCACAACTCTTCCTCCTGGAAGCTCAAATAGTGCATACTAAAATTAACAAGACATCTCTTCCCCTTTGTGGTTTAAATAATGCACCAAAAAGCCACAAGTTAAAGCGTTGATTTTCTCTGCGGTTATGACATTTGTCTTCACGACATGGCCTAACAAAAAAAGGCAAGGACTTTCGGGTGTAATAACTCCTTCCCCCTTGTTGGTTTTGATACCTCGGAATCATTAAAACCTCGGATTTATAAAAATGTGTTTTAAGTTATATCGTAACAAGTATTATCAATGGCTTACCAACAATTACCTTGACACAAAATTAGTGATAATTGGTGGAACTATTGCAACGGTGGAAAATTGAACGAGTCTTGCCAAAAATGTTTAGATGCCTTTTATTCATGTGCGGTTTAAAAGATTCAACCTTTCTTTTACTTAAAACACTCAAACTGTAAACATGTTATAACTGAGTTTATACATTCTACAAATAGCTAATACTCAGTAACAAATTTCCAACGGTTCAATGGAATCTTACAGCCCTCATAACTCACCGCTATCTTATCACTGCCACCATCTTGTGGTTAGGCCAGCGCTTTTGACCGGTAATGTTGGCTGGTTGTATATGTTTCGGTGCAAACCAATTCAGTTAAACAAAGAACTAGTATGAGATTGAAATTGATAATCAACAATAAGCTACACTGCCACTAAAATGGCTGATGCTAAACATCGTAAATATCCCGTTTTGAGTGTCAAGTATAAAAGATATTTAGTGCCTCGCATAATGACGTATTCATGTGTACCCAACTCATAAAATTTACAATCTTATAGTGACCCATGAAGGTATCTAACTTGTGACATTAGCATTATTAGCACAACATTTTAACCGGTCATGGTAAGAAACATTGTTTGAATGAGAGTTTGAACAATTGCTCTTACTGAGTTTTAGGAGAGGATTACAAGATATAGAAAGGGGTTCATATCTAACTAAGTTGTCCTTAAAATAAATTTACAGAGCATATCTAGCAATAAAGCCCGCTGTAGCACAATCGCTTTGATATAAATGAATGTTTCAGCTCCTTTAACCAACATGGTTTACAATACATGATATCCTTTTAGCCATTTATTAATATAAGATACATAAAAGCACATTACACTTGTCCGTCAATTATGCTCAAGACGCGCAAGTGAAGTACACTGAAACTGCATACACTTAGCCGAATATATCTGCAAGCATAAGCTTGAAGCTAGAATGGCTTATAAGATGAAACTTATATAACCTCGGCCTCAAGTAGTCCTATATGTACATCTTGCATTAGTAAAACTGTGGAGTGAAAATTCCAAAGAACCACAATAAACAACTTTTGAGTGTCGATTGGCTCAACATGTATCAACCAAGTTGCTTGAACTGGTGATCATGGTCTTAAAAGATTGTGTGTCTAGTCTTGTTTAGACTTATTAAATGCACCTGGTCTAAAACACCCCCCCTAATGGCTTATAGGACGAATCTTGTATTGCCTGATAACCCCACATCGACAATTATTCTATCATTCTATGGCACATAACACACATTACATGATTCAACAGTCAAATTTCAACAAACTGATAAATAAAGTAACAGATAACAAATATTAGACTATCATCATGTTTGTCCCAAAGCTTTTATTTACCAATTCCCAAATAGCCAGGGACAAAACCAAGGTCGGTAGCAGGAGGTCATGGACACCCGTGGATTTTCGCGGCCTAATTTTTATTAAATACACCCGGTCTTAAAAGATTGTGTGTCTAGTCTTGTTTAGACTTATTAAATGCACCTGGTCTAAAACACCCCCTTAAGGGGGTGTTTGTTTAAGCTTGTTTGAC
>BQNB010057267.1:12883-38289 GCA_026074375.1 Tanacetum coccineum | reverse complement strand
TGAAATTATTATTACAAACTTTAAAGAAGACTTAAATTAATTACCTAAGGGTAAAACTGTCTTTCTGTCAAAAGTAAGAAAGAGAAAGCAGTAATAAATGCACTTTGCTTAAACTCTGTGTTTTTTGTCGGGGGACAATAATTTTGGGACGGAGGGAGTAATAAATTAGTAGTGACTAATGGGTAATGATTTTCTCAAATAACTGGTAGTATTATTTAGGTACTACTTTTTTATACTAGTAACTTTTAATGTCTAATTTTGTCTAAGTAGATTTTTTTATCTACTAAAACTTTTACAAAAAGATGTGTTATATATTTTTGAAAGATGAGAATTTAAAAGTAATAGAGAGAATTGATTAAAATGGTTTTTATTATGGATAAATTATTTTGTGAAAGATTCTTTGCGAATATTTTGTAGATGCAAATATGCAACATTTTTCTTTGTTTTTTTTTGCCTTTTAACGTTTAATGAATACTCTCCCCATTCTATAACTATTGTCTAGGTTCTCTCAAATTAATTGTGCACTTTTGAAAATAGATAAGGAATATAGATCAAGTTTATCATATTACTCTAACTTGAGATTATTATTACAAACTTTAAAGAAGTTACAAGTTAATTAGTTAATAGTAAATATGTCATTGTGCAAAAAGTAAGAAATAAAAAGTTGTAATTATGATGTTTATTTTAAACTGTGCCTTTTTTATCGGTGGACAATTATTTTGGGATGGAACGAGTAATAAAAAAATGTATTTTCTTTACTAAGAGGTAGGGGTATGGTGACACAATTACACGCCAAAGTTTAGGTGGCAAGCCTTTTGACGCCGACAAAGGCATGTTGCCATAGCCAAAAGTTCAATATAGATCCAACATTTGTCATAGACCCAATGAACCAATCATAACCACTCATTTTTTCATCAAAAATAAAAATGAGTGTTGTGTTTTAATTGTGTATGATGGGGCCAAATAGCATGTGAAATAGGTGTTACGAGGGCACTAATTGATGGTCATTCATAAACATTTATGATCAGTGAAATGTCCAGGCAATAGACTTTTTTTTGTTATTATCAATTTCAAAATCAATTAACTTTGTAGTATTAAAGGGTGGAAAATATAAATAAATAAAGTGTAGGGATATATAATAAATTGTGCAAGTTGTTAACCTTTAAAAGGGTTAAAGGGTGAAATTTGTCAAAAGTTAAGTTTAGGGGCCAGGTATAACTTTGACTAAAAGAGCAAAACGGGAAAAAGTGGCTTAATAAGGTGCCACTTCAAATAACCCCCGTTCCATAGCTACAATAGGAAGTTTAGCAAAGTGGTGGCACACAAAAGAAAAATTAAAAGTTCATAGCCGACAAAAAGAAAAAGTGGCGACTTCGATGCATTTTCAGACCATTTGCCCTTTTTTTTATTGTTTTATCTTTCAACAAGCGAACCAAAAATTTACCAACTAGGCTTTTTTAACAGGGTTATTATATAATGTGAAAGTTCTCATAAGTTACTATAGTATGTTTCATTTTGTTTACTTAGGTTACTAAACTTTTAAGAAGCATACCCAACTATATTTTCAGTGTTAATTCGAGTAACTTGAACACATATTTTTGATAAGTTAAGTAACATAACTGTTGTGTTTTTAGAAGTTAAGTGATGTTTACGTATATTTTTATAGGTTTGGTAACCTCAAAAGTCATGTTTCATAACTTTAGTAACCTAAGTGAACAAATTAAAACTATAGTAGCTTAGGCGAACTTTCATATAAACTTTAATAACTTCTTTAATATAATAACTCTTTTTAACATGTACGCAGGGCCGTCTCGTTGTTTTCGGTGGCCCTGTGCCATCACTACTCGGAGGCCCCCTAAATACCAAAAGTAAATGTATATATGTGTAAATTTTTAACCAAAATGCTTGGAGCATTGCTTGGAACGCTTCTTTAGCAAGCATTTTAATAGGGAGCAATTGTATAAAATCTAAATTCTAGTTGCTTTGTTGCAAACAAAGTTTTCAACCAAACCGCTTACCGCTCCAAAACGCTTCAAAACGCTTGTTGTCAAACCCGCTCATAAAGATATCCATTTATAATACATAATAAGTATTAGTAAAATTCCAAAATCATTGAAATAACGATACTAAAAGAATCGTTTAACCGAGTTACAAGCATCAAATTTAACTATCTAAATAGTGCGATTCTTCTGGCATTCTAAAAAAAACATTGTTGATTAAATCATCATAGTTTGTGTTAGATAAAAAAAAGTTACCTAATCTAACTAATAAGTATCAAAGTATTTCACAATTAAAACTTGAAACATATAGACGTATTCTAGAAAGCAAAAGTCAAAATAATAAGTTTGAGATATTACCTGATGAATTATTGGCATAACTACTAGGAATTGAGGAAAATAAAATACTAGGACGATAAGATTGAGACTAAAAAACATTGCCGCAAGACGCTACGCCAAGAACTTTATCTCCAAACTGTTGTTGAGCAGTTTTCTTATTTATTATATGACGGACACATTTTGTAAGGGTGGCTGTGTGTGTAACATATACTTGGGCCTTAACCCTTATTGGACTACTCTAAATTTATATAATACCTAGCTGTGTAGTAAAACTTTTAAACTTTTGGAGGTCCTTTTAGGTTGGTGGCCCTGTGCGAGTGCACTTGTGGCACACCCCAATAGCCGGCCATGCATGTACGTATCTCGTTTCATGTGTTCCATTTGTTAGATATATGGTCAAGCTTTTCAAGCTAGATGAACATCACTTAATGAATGGTATGTTCATGGTTTAGTACAACGCATAGTGAGCGACGATTTTGCCATGATAGATTGACGATAATGACAAGTTCACATGCTAAAAAAGATATGATAAAGTATTTATATCAACTAAAATTCTCAAGTTTTATGTAAGTATTAAACTAAAATAGGCTACAAAATTTGTGCACAATCTTGAGATAAACAATCTTGTGTCGATGCATCAGTGGTAATCTCGATATCGTACTCTTCTTCTACATCAAAAGCATATGGAGGGAAGTCCTCGGGTACAACAATTGGGTCAACCACCTTAGTAATGGGGTTAACAACAACGAGAGAAACCATATTTAGATCAAAGAACAACAAAAAGCTGTCACATATATCAAGAAGAACCTATATTTCAAAATCTTCAAATGGACCTGTAGTCACTCTTTTTCCGTCAAAAGACCTCACCTAATAAATAAGACCAACATCTTCTTGTTCTTCAGTAAGAACATAGTATGAAAACATCCAAAGATAATTCTTTTCATGACAGTTGTAGGAATCGATGAAACCTTGATCTTGAGAGATTAAGTTTTTAAAATACTTATTATTGGTATGCATACCCAATATCTCAGGTACGTCATGAAGGGAGCAACTACAGTGGTTCAGCCATAGTTTGTTTTTTGGTGGTGTGTTTAAAAGGATACACCCGCCACCAAAAAACAACACCACCAAAAAACAAAGAACTATAGTTGAACCACCGCAACAACTCACACACTGACATCATATCAACGATTCCAATTGGTCATGACGTCCCAGAGATAATACACACGTTCCATTATTAAATCTTTTAAAATCTTGATCTCTCAAGATCAAGGTTTCATCGATTCATACAGCCAAGACGAAAGAAATTACCCTTTGATATTTTCGTACTTTGTTCTTACTCGTGAACAAGAAGATGTTGGTCTTGTATATGGTGCGAGGTCTTCTGATGGAAGAAGGGTTACTATTGGTCCATTTGAAGATTGTGAAAACTGGGTTCTTATTGTTTGTCGTTTTAACCCACCAAAACTGATTTATAAAATTAGAAAAATTACACCAACCTAAATACAAAAGTATCTTGGCAAGCATTGATCTGTTGGGATTAATAATCTAGGTAACCATTAGCTTACGAGTACGCAACGGATGAATCTAGTAATAGCATATAGATTAACACTTAATAAATTAAACAAGTAATTTACTAACCTTTTGTTTAATGATAAAAATCAATAAACTTACGCCAGATCTTAATCTTGAAATGAGTGATTAAATTATCACCTCTACGGTTGCTCACACAAACACGTCAACCGAGTATGAGTTGATTGCTAGTCTACCTTCACGATCCAAACACCACGTGTTATAACCGAATCCAAACGCACCTCTTGAGCTTGAACGGAAAATCAATAAACCCGAATAAACCCTAAATCAGTTAGGGTTTAACCGAAAATCAAACACCCCTAATTCGGTTGTATTAAAACCGAAAACCAAACAAACCTTAATTGGGTTTATATCTTTGTCGAGCTAGGAGAACCACCAACGAGCACCACGTGTGAATCTTGAATCAAACAAAAGAATCGAAAAACCCTTTTGGGTTTTGTCGAATTCGGTGGAGGGGAGAGAAGAACCGAAAATCCATTAATATAGATTAAGGGGTTCGGTTAGGGTTTTGAGGGAAGAGGAGAGCACTAAAAACTAGTTAGTGTAAGAAAGGGTTTAGAGATATAATTTGTATCTTGTATTCCTCAAAACAATTGATACAATATATAGGAGTGTACAGACTATTCTAAAATACGGGCTTGAGCCTAATACATAATGACCATTAATTTGACTGGCATAAAAAACTTTGAATGACATAAATAACTTTGAATGACATAAATAACATTGACTAATCATACATAATTAGCTTTGACTAATCATGGACTAACACTCCCCTACAGTTGGAGCGGGAGGACACCGGACGCTCAAACTAGTGCGAAACTCCTCAAACAATGCTGAAGGCAATCCCTTAGTGAAGATATATGCAAACTGATAACGGGAAGGAACATGCAGAACACGAACCTGACCAGCAGCTACTAAATCACGAACAAAATAAATATCGATCTCTATATGCTTTGTACGCTGATGCTGAACTGGATTGGAAGATAAATAGACAGCAATAACATTATCACAGTAAACAATCGTAGCAGAAGACAAAGGGGTGTGTAACTTACGTAGTAAATTCCTCAACCAGCACATCTCAGCAACAGCGTTGGCAACGCCACGATACTCTGCCTCTGCACTAGAACGAGAAAGCGTTGGCTGACGCTTAGCGGATCAAGATAGTAAATTGTTGCCAAGAAATACACAATACCCTGAATTCGATCTCCGAGTCGTGGGACAACCAGCCCAATCCACATTAGAATAAGCAACCAAATCTGCGGTAGATAGTAAGATAAAGAAAAAAAAACGCAAACCATAATTCAGAGTACTCTAAACATACTGCAAAATCCTCTTAAGAGCAGAGAGATGAGGCTCCCGAGGATCATGCATATGAAGACAAACCTGCTGAACTGCATAAGAAATATCCAGTCTAGTAAAAGTGAGATACTGGAGAGAACCTGCAAGACTTCGATACAAAGTCAGATCTGATACCGGATCACCATCAACAAAAAACCCGTTGTAAGACTCAGTTATCACATAGTCCGACTAGATAACAAAAACCATATGTTGCTTTCTCCAAAATCACAATAAACAAACTTCTTTTGAGATAAAAAATAAACCTGAGAATCAGTGTGATAGAAAATAATACCCAGAAAATAATTAAGCGGACCCAAATCTGTCATAGCAAATTCCTGATGCAAGGAGCTAATAATCTGCTATAATAAACCCTCAGAAGAAGCAGTAAGAACAATATCATCCACATATAATAACAAATAAGCGGTATCAATCCCCTTTCTGTAGATAAATAAAGATGAGTCACAGCGACTATAAGAAAAACCAGTCCGAGTAATATAAGATGCAAAGCGCTGAAACCAAGCCCGAGGGGCTTGCTTGAACCCATAAAGAGACCGCTGTAACAAGACAAACATAACAGGATAGCAGAGTCTTCAAATCCAGGAGCTAATGCTATAGACAGTCTCAAAAGATCACCCATGAGAAAAGCATTCTTGAACATAACTACAGAAAGGGGATGATTACCGCTTATTTGTTATTATATGTGGATGATATTGTTCTTACTGCTTCTTCTGAGGGTTTATTATAGCAGATTATTGGCTCCTTGCATCAGGAATTTGCTATGACAGATTTGGGTCCGCTTAATTATTTTCTGGGTATTTCTATCACACGTGATTCCTCAGGTTTATTTTTATCTCAAAAGAAGTATGCTATTGAGATTTTGGAGAAAGCACATATGGTTTTTGTAATCCTAGTCGGACTCCTGTTGATACTGAGTCTAAACTGGGTGTTGATGGTGATCCGGTATCAGATCTGACTTTGTATCGAAGTCTTGCATGTTCTCTCCAGTCTCTCACTTTTACTAGA
This sequence comes from Tanacetum coccineum, assembly GCA_026074375.1. Taxonomy (NCBI): domain Eukaryota; kingdom Viridiplantae; phylum Streptophyta; class Magnoliopsida; order Asterales; family Asteraceae; genus Tanacetum; species Tanacetum coccineum. Next base: position 31,999 of record BQNB010057267.1, on the reverse strand, counting down.
CTGGATATTTCTTATGCAGTTCAGCAGGTTTGTCTTCATATGCATGATCCTCGGGAGCCTCATCTCTCTGCCTTAAAGGAGTTATTTGCGTAAAGTTCAGGGTACTCTGAATTATGGGTTGCAGTTATTTTCTTCATCTACCACAGATTTGGTTGCTTATTCTGATGCGGATTGGGCTGGTTGTCCCACGACTCGGAGATCGACTTCAGGGTATTGTGTATTTCTTGGCAACAATTTACTATCTTGTTCTCACTAAGAGTCAGGCAACACTTCACGTTCCAGTGCATGAGCAGAGTATCGTGCGTGTGCCAACGCGTTTGCTGAGTGTGCTTTGAGGAAATTAACCTACGTGAGTTACAACACCCTTTGTCTTCTGCTACGCTTGTTTACTGTGATAATGTTAGTGCTGTCTATTTATCTTCCAATCCAGTTCAGCATCAGCGTACGAAGCATATAGAGATCGATATTCATTTTGTTCGTGATTTAGTAGCTGCTGGTCAGGTTCGTGTTCTGCATGTTCCTTCTCGTTAGCAGTTTGCAGATATCTTCACTAAGGGATTGCCTTCATCGTTGTTTGAGGAGTTTCGCACTAGTTTGAGCGTCCCTGAGACCTCCCGCTCCAACGTGGGGGAGTGTTAGTCCAGATAAGTCAAAGCTAATTATGTATGATTAGTCAATGTTATTTATGTCATTCAAAGTTATTTATGTCATTCAAAGTTTTTTATGCCAGTCAAATTAATGGTTATTATGTATTGGGCTCAAGCCCATATTTTAGAATAGTCTGTACACTCCTATATATTGTATCAATTGTTTTGAGGAATACAAGATACAAATTATATCTCTAAACCCTTTCTTACACTAACTAGTTTTCGGTGCTCTCCTCTTCCCTTAAAACCCTAACCAAACCCCTTAATCTCTATTAAGGGATTTTCGGTTCTTCTCTCCCCTCCACCGAATTCGACAAAACCTAAAAGGATTTTTGATTCTCTTGTTTGATTCAAGATTCACACGTGGTGCTCGTTGGTGGTTCTCTTAGCTCGACAAAGATATAAACCCAATTAGGGTTTGTTTGGTTTTCGGTTTTAATACCACCGAATTAGGGGTGTTTGATTTTCGGTTAAACCCTAACTGATTTAGGGTTTATTCGGGTTTATTGATTTTCCGTTCAAGCTCAAGAGGTGCGTTTGGATTCGGGTATAACACATGGTGTTTGGATCGTGAAGGTAGACTTGCAATCAACTCATACTCGGTTGACGTGTTTATGTGAGCAACCATAGAGGTGATAATTTAATCACTCGTTTCAAGATCAAGATCTGGCGTAAGTTTATTGATTTTTATCATTAAACAAAAGGTTAGTAAATTACTTGTTTAATTTATATGCGTTAATCTATATGCTAAAACTAGATCCATTCCGCTGCGTACTCGTGGCTAAATTGGTTATCTAGTATGTCAAATCCCAACAGCTCAGTTGGTTCTAAACGAGAAACAAGACTTGCGAAATCCTTGGTCTACATTCTCATACCAAATGTACCTTAAACTCGCGTGTGGATGTTAACAGACTTGAGAATATTGAGCATCGTTTAGTAGGGACTTATGGGTTTAGATTACATTAGAACGAAAATATATATGGCTGTAGATGAAGATACTATATTACAAAGTAACTCCTATAAACTTACAACTATGATTAAAATATGTTCATTTCAAACGAGACATATGTTGCTTGTTGAGTTACATTGTACGTGGATTTATTATCTCACTTTATAAGTTTGAACTTAACTGTAAATTTTACTGGTAAATCAATATATAATGTTATTTTAGACTTAAGTTTAACAATGTAAAAAATGTATGGCATTATTTGGCATAATTTGTTTTCCTTTCTAATTTTGGATTGATTATTTTAGACTTAATTTTATCACATTAACAGAACTCAGCGATCTCTCACAAAAGAAATAATAAAGAACGATAAACAAAAAAAGTATAAAAAAAATCAAAGAAATCATATTAATTATCACACTAGTGATTTTCTGCATGCTTGTATGGTTAGCTTGCAAACCTTTTTAGCATGATGAAAATGATATACCCGAAAACATAATACTAATCTAGTCACAATAAACTCACGTACACTATGGTATATTACTAACCAACAACTTATTGTTTTTCAATCTATGTGGGATTGAATGTTTGATATAAGAATTTTGAGTTTGTATAGAATTTTATATTGAAAAAGAACGTGTCGTTGATGGTTGATGTAATAAAAAAGGACATGTTGTTGGTGGTGAAAACGCGTTGATGGGGTACCTATTACACATAGTCTAAAAGCACTAGGTACCGTCGGTGTTATTTGATGGTGTTATAACAAAAAATATAGTCAGCTTTTTCCCTGCCGAAACGCATGGGTGACAGTATTGGTTCGTGTTCTTTATCAACTGGCTTTTAAAATATAATTTTCTTTTAAGCCATGTGAAATTAAAGACTAAACTAGTTTCATTGAAACATGTTTTACAGTAAAAGGTACAAAGAAAGACAAAAAAAGAAATAATAATTAAGAATTTGTATTAACTTTCAAATTTATCTTTTCTCACTAACTATATGTTTTAGCTAGTAAGAAATGAGATAAATGTGAAAACATAATACTATTCCAAACACAATGTAGGATGGTATGTTAATATAGAAGGTTAGAAATGGATATGGATCATTTAGAAGCGACTAGTTAGCATAATACTATTAGCAACGGCTCTTCATTGTTTGATCATATGTTTCATTCTTCGTCTTACCAGTTTCTCTTATTCACAAGGAGTGCCTGAGTTGGTAAATGGGCGATCGATTTTCATCAACAAAGTGTGAAAGTGACTTGTTTAAACCTTGTTTTGTACAAATTAACAAACATGAAATCAAATGATCACGTCACCCTTCTAAAACATAGTTTGACATGATTTAAGTCATTATGGCGACTGACTTAAAAACCACATAAATTAATTTGTTCGCAAAAATGCCAAAAATTATTGTTAACCAAAAATAAAAGGTGAATAAAACATATGTGGCACATGTATTGTTACTTATTTTCTCTTTGTAACATAATTTTTATTTGACAAAGAAATGAAAAACAATTTAAACCACCAACTAAACCAATAACTTTATTTAAGCAAAATTGATTGCCCCAAAATGTAGAACATGTTCTCACAAACGACAACCCAAATGGCATAAAAGACAACCCAACACCTTGCAATGAATATCATTATAATTATATCTTTAATATTAAACCTGAGGATCGTTCTCCCGAGGCATGCCATAAATGCATTTGGTTTGACCCGTATTTTTAATTTTGTCCCGGATTTGTAGTATTTGCATTTAGTGCTTCTCATCAAAACATGCAGCATTGCTACGTGTCCTCTTCTCCCTCATTACCTTCACAGTATCTCACACATCTCATATACACAGATACATATCTCATACATCTCACACACACAGTAATCATCCTTCTCTCTCTAAAAAATCCAGCCTGCGATTGTTAATCTAAATCCACATCTCGGTCTCACTGACCCTCTTTATCTCTCTTGCTCTCTCTTTGCTTTTGTAATTGGGGGTTTTTAGGGTTTCGTTCGATTGCAGTGGTGGTCATGGTTGTGGATTGAATATGATGCTTTGCTTCTACATAAGTTTCTTGATATTCTTCAAGATTTGTATGTTGAAGATCTTAATGAAACTGTAAGTTTTTTTTCTTTTTTTTTTAATTTGATTCATTTGTTATGAATGTTTTGTTATATGGGTTCTTTTTTTATAATGCATAAATTAGTTAAAAATTTAATTTTTACTACATAAATTAGTTATATGGGTTCTTTTTTTATAATGCATAAATTAGTTATTGATTAGTTATGTGTTTATAATTAGAGCTTGGGTGTTGTTGGTTTAGTATAATTGAGAAAAAAATACATTTGTTGATGACGTTTCTATATTAGTTTTATATGAAGTGTTAATACGACCACAAGTTCGCCTTATGAAACATTGATAAATTTTTTGGTGTTGGTTGAATGACGTTGCGTTTTATGTGGTATAGGTAACCTTCATGGACAATATATGTGTATACTATGTATGTGCCCAAGGCGGGTTAAACGTCTTAATAGGCTGTGATGAACGTGTGTACGAGTTCGATTGAACTTGAGATCGCTTGCATCTTGGCGGGGCAATGAATTTAATTTGCAGCCATGGCAGGTGTATCCTGTACCTAGATTTCTCTCTTATATGAGCCTATTGATTAGTCATATTGCCTACTTGGTTTGTTTTCAGATTTATTAAAAGGAACCTAAGGGCTATTTGTTGTTATCATGCGAAGTTGTAGACAATAACATGCCACTGCCAAGACGACATTCCCGTTTTTCGTATTTAAACAACCTTGAGTACTATGTGACATCATAGGGGTGCCAGTTTTGAACCATCTTTAGTATTATGTACCGATATAGAAAATCTTTGATATGTTTGTGTCGGTCTACGTGTAACTGGTTTTCAACTGCGCTTTTCCGTAAGCCCTTTTTACTATAGTATTAGTTTGGGTTTTGTGTTATGTGGACCGTCATGTGGGCGACGATGATAATTTTCTATTTATTATGAGTGGCTTACCGAGATCCATATCTTGGCTTGGCGGTCACACCTAGAGTGTCATTGCAGCCATGTCGGGTAAGAGCATAAGATCGCTTGCATTTTGGCAGGGCAACTGCCTTTGAACTTCACTTTTCCCTAAGCCCTTCTTACTGTGGTATTAGTTTGGGTTTTGTCTTATGTGGAACGTAATGCGGGGGGATGATGCTAATTTTATGTTCATTGTGCGTGGCTCACCGAGATCCGTATCTTGGCTTGGCGGTCCTAGAGTGTGACTGCAGCCATGACGGTTAAGAGCATGAGATCACTTGCATCTTGGCGGGGCAATAAACTTATTTTGTGGCCATGGCAGATGCATCTTGTACTTTGATTTCTCACTTATCCGAGCCTAAAAGTGAAAATTCAACCCGGGCTCTGAGAAAAATCAAATAGCGGCATTTCGTGTCGCTTATACTCTTAATATTAAACCTTAGGATTGCCATCCCAAGGCATGCCATAAATGCATTTTGGTTCGACATGTGTTTTTAATTTTGTCCTGGGTTTTTTGCGTTTATATTAAAGAGCAACATCTGCATTTAGTGCTTCTCATCAAAACACGTAGCATTGCTACGTGTCTTTTCTCCCTTATCTCCTTCACAATATCTCACACATCTCACACAAGTGAATGTATTTTTTATTTTGTTTATTTGATGAGATTAGTTACTAATTAGTTAGGTGTTTGTAATCAGAGCTTGGGTGTTGTTGGCTTAGTATAATTGAGAAAAAAATACATCTGTTGGTGTTTATATATTAGTTTTATATGAAGTGTTGATACGACAAGAGTTTCGCCTTATGAAACATTGATAAATTTTTTGGTGTTGATTGAATGACGTTGCGTTTTTGGTGGCATAAGTGACCTTCATGGACAATATATGTGTATGCTATGTATGTGCCCAGGGTGGGTTAAACGTCTTAATAGGCTATGATGAACGTGTGTACGAGTTCGATTGAACATAAGATCACTTGCATCTTGGTGGGGCATTAAACTTATTTTGCAGTCATGGCATGTGTATCCTGTACTTCGATTTCTCGCTTATCTAAACCTATTGATTAGTCATATTGCCTACTTGGTTTGTTTTTAGATTTATTAAAATGAACCTCAATAAGCATTGCTCACGCCGAATTCAATCGACCAGATCCTTCTAAGCATCCTGATATTGATCTCATTTTTAAATGATCATTTAAAAGTAATAAAGTCATATATTATTTGATATGCTTTAGTGCAACTTTGTTTTTATGGCGCGATTATGGTGTAATTATTGTTACCCAAAAAAGGTGATGCTACTTATGGCAGTTTCTAAGTTTTAAACAGAAGTACGTGTGGGTGTTTGTGTTTCATCTTTTATGCCGTCTTTCATTATTTTTATTATTTCAACTTTTCAAGTTTCTCTTCTGTTATGTAATTACTTTTTTAATGCTCTCTTGCAAGATAATGATAACGCTAGAAGACATAGACTTGCCACAGGCACGTGGTGGCAATAAACTTGCTCAAAACCAACTTCTAGTAATCATCCTGATTGAATCAAGACGTTCACATTAAAATGATCAGAATCCACACACCAGGAGTAACATCGATAGAAATATCAATAACGAACCTTGCATTTAATGATATTACATCTTGATCTCTTATGTTGAAAACTTTACAGGGATCTAATTATTGAAACCGTTGGTAGTTGTGGCACTGAAAACCAAAAGAGGGAAGTGACTCAGTAGGATAAAGGAGCAAATTTGGGCGGACAACGAAACTGTTGGTAACCTATAAATATTACTGTAGTACTTTATAGGTATTCGAGTAGTTTTTGCCTGTTTAGATATTCGCACATGTAATGTATTGTATGGTCTACCTCTTATAGTATCCAAACTGTCCGAAAGCTCCAAAACGGCTCAAGATGCTGAACTTGATATTAGATAGAGGCTTCTCAGTGGTAAAATTGCTTCTGACGATACAAGATTATTGCTCTCTACTGATAAAGGGAGTAATTGTATTGGTTGAATGTACCCTGCGGTTCTATTCTTAGAAATCCAAAATGTGGGAGCGGTTCAACCTGTTGTAGGTATTGAAAGAGTTTAAAACTTTGAGGTAAATTTAAATCTTGAAATCTGTGTTTGTACTTCGGCTTTAGCCCATAGTCAGAACTCGGTTTCTTTAAAGGCTGATGATGGTTTTGTTTTTTTAATCCTGACATTCTTATGGATTCAGGATGGTCGGATTGGCTATGAGGAATTTCAAGTGAGAATGAAGGATGGAACTGATTCGAGAAAAGCATCTCTTGGCAAGTGTCTTTTCTCTTGCAGTTTGTTTCACATCTATATTGAAAGCACATGTTCTTATAAATCGAAAAAAAGTTTACTAAAATTGATAGTTGTTTAGTCAATATGGAAACGGGTAATAATAGTGACGTATGAATTCTCCTGTACAGGGTCTTCCGAAGCTTATAGCGAATGATACATTATCAACGGTACACCTACAACTTACAACGAAAGTCGGAAGGTATGGTTTACTTCTTTGTTTAAATTTATATGTTGGATTATTTATTATGTAAGTAACTATTCATTGTGTTAAGAATCAAGAACATACAACTTCTTAGGGGTATCTGTCTAAGCTTATTTTTGTGGGCTTAAGGCTATGCTTTATAAGCAACTAATGACTTAACAATAATAAGCTAATCCAAACATTCATAAACTTATGTTGAGTGTTTGGAATAGCTTATTATAATTTTATTGCAGACGTTCACACTGAAGCAACTAATAAACCATGAATGACCCGATCCTGAAGTGTGTTTAGGCCCATGGCTGCCATCTATGCATGCCCAATCCATTTCGTTTGTTGTAGCGTTCATCGTTCTTTCAAGTAACCCCTCTTTAACCATTTATACACCCAACTCCATTCAACTATTTCGCTCATGATTGTAATGTTTTAAATTATGATTTCACAGTAACTTTGCGGCTGGGATTGAATGGATTTGCGTCATGTTGCGTTAATCATGGAAACATGCTACAAGTTTCATTGGACAAGCCACAAGTCAAGGTTGTAAATCAATTCATTATCATAAGTTTCACATCGACTTTTGCTTCTCAAATGGATTCATCTATATGTTACATTTTTCCGGCTCATTAGCCGACATTGGATTACAACTTTCTAAATGATCAAATGGGTGGAGCATAAAAAAATAGTGGCAAAAAATAATAACAATAATTTAGCTACAACCAAAATGGGAAAAAACAGGCCGAGACTTCCGCGTCCAGCTCGAACCATGATATTTTGAGGTGAACACATTTTGACTTTCTATCTAACCAACCTGCTCCATTTTGCCACCTTGATGTAATTGAACTAAAAGCTAGGTGATTAGTTGATGACCATGTGTTTGACATCCATAAATATAGTTGTAAAGCAAAAGCAAAAAAAGAAAATTAAAGGTGGCTCATAAAGGGTACAAAAGGTCAATTTTCTACAACCTGCATACAACAACCAAAATGACAAACATAGAAACGATGGTAAGCAATGTATCATTTGATGGAAATGGTGAAAAATAGAAAAAGGCTATTGAATTCTTTCAAGCAAAAAAAGAAGAAATTCAGAAGAAGAAACTTCAGATTAGTCAAAAAGTCGAGCTCCAGTTAAGTCGTGCAGACGAAGAAACTAAATAACTGACCTGAATTTGGGATGTAAGTAATTCTTCTATGTACCGACATCATCAAATTAGTCATTTTACTATGTTAAAATTCTAAGTTGTGTTTGTTTATGAAACGCCCCTTTCCCGACTTTTGATTTGACCAAAAATAAAACCTTTTTCGCGGAAACGACTTGACTTTGTGTCCATTTTAATAAGATGACCATAATACATTATCATTCAAATCTTGAAAGTATAATTAACATAAAATAGACTCAATTACCTTCGAAACGGTGGGTGGCACGCCTTCTAACTCTTTACGATTTGGTTTTTACGACTAAAACAAGATTGACTAGAAAATGCAGACATGGATACGCCGTATCCACCTTAAAGCTTCAATACACCATATCCATAAGTTGGATACGCCGTATTGAGCCACCAGACACAGAACCTGCAGAAACATATGCAGAATACCCCATTTTAACCCAAAACCTTACTTTCAAGACTCAATACTTTACAACGACTTCCAGAACTCAATAACACATTGTAATAAACCATCTCTATAACGATACTTGGTTTAAACGACCCAAGAACATTCATTTTACCAAGCAACGAATGTTTACCAAACACCCCTTTTTGACCCGTTTCACAAATACCTTAACATTATGACAATTGACTTACACACTTTAAGTCCTACATTTACAAATTACTTGACTCTTGACAACAAATATTTACAAACCATTTACGTTACTTGGGGGTTCAACATCGATTCGAGCTCGGTATCTAACACTAAGCTCTAAAATAATCCAATATTCTTCCTTTGCACTCTTCCAACCTTAAATCTTAATCTAAGTACTTACCACCTTCCCATGATCACCTACAAAACATTTGCAACTATAACGGTAAGCGATAACGCTTAGTAAGTAAAAGTCATACAAGTCATCATATCTCATTTATCATATTAATAGCATAGCACTTAACCCTTTATTCATTCATAACACATAAACTTACATACCTTATTAGTTCACAACAATACCAATCGCATCCATTCCAAGAGCACATATCAACCAAGGCATATCAACATTGCTAAACTCAAGTAGCTAGTTAATTAACTAGTCTTATCTTCTAATCAAGCACACTAGAATTAATCCTCTTATACCCTTAACATATAACACATAACACAAACATGATAAACTCAATATAACTCCTTGTATAGTTAATTACTTACCTTAAATCCAAGCTAAGAGCATCAAGAATGCCATCATCATCAATACTTGATTTCCTACTCAATTATCATAACAAATACCTATCATAACATAAACATAATATCATCATTAAGGGTTTACACAACCTATTATTCTTACCCTTTACTATTTCTAATCATCATATGATCATATCTTGATCATATGATGAAAACCCCTAAATTACTAACTTTATTCAATAATACTTATCACATAATTTCAATAATCTCATTAGTTTACTTATAAACACTTTTTACCCAAAACCTACAATTTTACTTCAAGAACCCTAATTCATAATTCACTAACTCAACTCAATAGAAGGTTACTTTCTTGTGTAGGATCATTGCTAGTGACTTATCTCTTGCAATGGAACATAAATCCTTTCATGAATTAATCATCAAGACTCCATGGGTTTTCCCTCCTTTTCTTTCTTCTAAGCCGACACAAACACACACTCTTGGAACAATATAGATAATTTAAGAATTATCTAGAGACTCAGATATTTTAAGTGAAGTGGTGACTCATCAAAAAGGGTAGTTTAGTCATTTACTTTGGCTAACTAAACTGATATTCCGTAGCCACACCTATGGATACGTCGTATCCATCCTATTTTACTAATACTTAGTATTTATTAACCCAGATATGGCGTATACATTTCTTATATTAATACGCCGTATTCATCCTTTCCAATACGCTGTATTGGTCCTCACAGACAGATGCTTAAGTCTCTTGGCACATTTAGGCTACTAACGTCATAATCAAACCTTCTCTAATGACCTTTTTGTAATTAAATACTTAAAACCCAGTTTTGGGGTGTTACAAATCTATCCCCCTTATTTGATTTTGTCTCCTAAATCTCTTGTCTAATATTAACTAAAACTTGGTCACATTGATTTCACGTTTCATCTTAGCATTCTCAATCATATACTTGACTAATTGCATCAACTTATATGGTTTTTGCAATTATAGCCATGCCATTATACCGCTAATTACCATTAACTCGTTTTACTTCGCGCTCATTCCTATCATACTTACACTTTTTCTAACGACAAGCGTCATTTAGGTGACATTTTACTATTTCCAATTTCATCATTTTAGTAATTTTTTCTCTATGTCATTACATTTCCATTCATTTCTTCTCTAAATTTTCCTCAAAAACTAAATGTCACTTTTGAAATTACATTATCTTGACTTATCATATGCCAACATTAGTTTATACTTCCTTATTTACCTAATCATTTTGACATTCTTTTCATCATTTCCATTATCACACTTTACTTTCATCACTTCTTTTTATTTAATTTTCATCAAGGACTATAAGTCACTTGAAATAATTCAATACTTTTACTATTTCCTTCCAAATTCACATTAAGGTGCTAATAATACTTAGCGACCACTATAGTCATTACAGTATGCCTTAAAGAATATTGTAACTTTAATTTAACTTTTCTCTTTCATGTTATACTCTTAACGTCTTAAACCTAACTTTAATTCATCATTTTAGTAATTTTTTCTCTATGTCATTACATTTCCATTCATTTCTTCTCTAAATTTTCCTCAAAAACTAAATGTCACTTTTGAAATTACATTATCTTGACTTATCATATGCCAACATTAGTTTATACTTCCTTATTTACCTAATCATTTTGACATTCTTTTCATCGTTTCCATTATCACACTTTACTTTCATCACTTCTTTTTATTTAATTTTCATCAAGGACTATAAGTCACTTGAAATAATTCAATACTTTTACTATTTCCTTCCAAATTCACATTAAGGTGCTAATAATACTTAGCGACCACTATAGTCGTTACAGTATGCCTTAAGGAATATTGTAACTTTAATTTAACTTTTCTCCTTCATGTTATACTCTTAACGTCTTAAACCTAGCTTCCTATCTAAAGTCTCTACTAAAATTCACACTCAACTTCTTATTTTGCTTATCTTATTTCCTACGATATCTAACTACTTTTAGACTCTTATTTTTTAATTCCTTAATTCCTCCTATGCTATGCCGAGAACACATAAGCCCACTCATCTATACTCCTCTATTTACATTGAGAAGCATCCCAATCAATGCAAATAAGGAAATATAAACTTATGGTTCGATGATTAACAATTTCTTCATTTAAATGAAGAGGCGTCCCAATCTATTTAAATGAGGAGATTATAAACCATCCTACTTATACACTCCTGACATAACACTACAACTTCTAATACTTTAAGTCTTCATTACTTTACATTATTCACATATCAATAACTCATTCATTTTTAATATTGTCTTTTGTAGTCTTGGATCTAATTTCCTTAACTTTTTCCCGAGGAAAGTTGGCTTTCTTCCTGTAGGAATTTGCCCATTACCGATACCCTTGTGGTATCATTAACATTCTTAGGCTATCCCAAAGGATACCATCACATTAGGCTATCCCGAAGGATACCATTACATTAATCCTTGGATCCAAGCTAAATTTAAATTTATCATTCTTTACTCTTTTCGTCAACTATATGCCTTTCTAATCATACTCTCTTCATTTCTAATTTCATTTCTTTAAGTCATTTTACTTCACACTTTATCTTCTTTCATTTTCTTACGCGAGATTCAATGACTCTTGTCATTCTTAATATTACATATATGTTTTCACACTTCATTTATCTTTCTCTTGTCAACTCTGCTTTGACCTCATGGTTAATTCTATACCAGTACTTTCTTTTTGATCCATTAAACTTTTCACGTATATTAGTCTCATTCTTTACCATTCATTTATTTAGTTTACTTTAATATTTTTTATTAACGGATGATTATTTATTGATAAAAAAGAGTCTAGCAAGGAGCTAGAAACTTAGAGGTACGTATGAAAACAAGAAAAATAAAAATAAAATAATAAAAGCATAAAGATGTAACCCGGGACTTTAACTGCGAGAGAATCTAAAGGGATGAAAAAACTTTTGTAATGGAGGCCGAGCAATCGGTTTTCACTCCGACAAAAGAAAAACCCCCCACCACGGAGGCCGAGCCACCGGTTTTCACTCCGGGATGGTTTTTGAAGATACCCCAAACAAGCCCCGAGGAAGAGGACGAGACATGAAAGCAATCCTCTAAAATGCATCATTCAACCATTGTCTAGGCACGCTGTCAATAGAGGGGACTTCAGTCAATCCGTCCAGGATAAGATCAATTTGCCTCTGTTGTATAGCCAAGAAAACAAAGAAGAACGAACATAATCAAAAATGCAACTTTTCCTCAACGGTTGAGAGATAAAGGTAACAATATTTCGGTATCCCCAAAGCCACCAAGGAACCGAAGCAGAAATGACGTAAAGCCTGTGTTTCTTTTCTCTTTAGAAGCATGCCAAGAGATGAACCAATCTTTAAACGCCTCCAATGATGAAGCTTGGACAAAAGGGATTTCACACCATCTATACACAAGCTTCCACATTTCAGTTACAATAATGCATTCGAAGAAAATATGATTAGCGGATTCAACGTTAGCATTGCAAGAGGAACATGAAATAGCAGAAATATCCATTCCACGCAAAGAGAGGTTCAACATATAAGGAAACCGATCCAACGGCAATCTCCACATAAATGTATTAACCTTGCGGGGGATGGTTTTGTCCTAAGTAGTAGAGGGAGCAAGTGAAGGAAGAGTCTTTTGGTCAATAATATTACGAGCATCCTTGACAGTGAAAGTACCTTTGGGGACAAGACTCCAAACACATGTGTCTTCGCTAACTTCAATATTGACTTGACCGATCTAATTCAACATGTCACGAAAATAAGCAAGATTTTAGACACCAAGATTGGTCCTGGACCAATTCCAATGTCATTGCCCATTATTGATACGGTCAATGATGAGACAATCTTTATCTTGATCAAGGCGGTAAAGACGATTGTACCTGATAAAAAGAGGAGCCTCGCCGACCCAAATATTTTCTAAAAACGTATACGAGTACCACAACCTGCTTTAAAAGAAAGAATAAACAAAATGATGCTATCGAGTGATAGGGAGGTGAGATCCAACAAGTAAGTCTCCAAGTACCCTTGAAACTACAGCCATTGTTGTTGAAGCCACCTTCATGACCATGAAAAGCTTTAACGACCTTAACCTAAAGATCATTTGGGGAAGAGAACATCCTCCAGCACCATTTTTAGAGAAGAGCAAGGTTAAAAATTCTTTTACGGCTACCAATGTTAAACAGCTCCTTTTATCAAATGGAATTTAAGAATGCTTGGCTAACTTGACCCATGCCATTTTCTTGCCGTCTTGATTACCTCCCCAAAAGAAGTTAGATCGAATATTCCAAATTTAGAAGGACGAATCAGGTGCTTTAAAAATCAAGAGATGTATTGCCGAGACTTCCTAACACTACTTGAAAAGGGATATAGACCCCCTATAGAAAGGAAGGTTAGCTTTCCAATTCGATAGTCTCAAGTGGAAACGATCAACTAACATCTTCCAACTAGGTAGTTGAAAGGGATATTACCTGCAATACAACCTGTATTACTAGCCATATTAGAAACCTCTTCCTCATTGACCCTTATACCGTAGATATTAGATTTGTGGATTGTGGAAAACTAGAAGGGGGTTGAATAGTTTACCGCTTTTTAACTTAAGGTTTTAAAGTGTTTGTAAAAATTCTAGATTCGAATTTTTTGTGAATTCAATACTTGCACAATATGAACAATATAAATAAGTAAGAGTAAATAAAGGAATAAGAGATAAGAGTTGGAAAGATCATACCACAACACAAGGATTTATAGTGGTTTGGTTATGAAGCTCCTCTTCGGCCTACTCCACTTCTCGAGCACCTAACTTGAGAGTTTTCTTCACTATGTCAACAAACTCCCTTATGGCAGAGAAAACCGACACAAATGTATCTTACAACCGATTTTACACACAAAGCTAAATGTAGAGTTCTAATCTTAGCTAGAACTAATCTATCACAACACAACTTTACGACTTCACAACTTCACAACTTCACTTCACCACACTACTTGGAAAGATCACCAAGATCTAACTATACTTACAACAATCACCAAAACCTAACAACTACACAACTTTACAAGATATACAAATGATTTACAATTTATGATATGGATGCAACAAGATTGCAATATACACTTGGGGTGTAATACTTCTTCACTTGATGATGGAAGTATTCTTCTCTTGCACTTGAGGGATTGAGCTTGGATCACTTGGAAACAAAGCTTTATGATTAAATGATCAAAGGTTTTTAGAGAGATGTGTGGGCTGTTTTAGAACAGAAAGAATGAGTGCAAAAGGTGAGAAAATTGTGGGAAAAAGTCCAGTATTTATAGGACAAACTGGGGGAGCATCTACCTAGGGCCGGTCCCCTTAAATAGGTGGGCGATCCCCTTAATTTTAAGGGGGTCGGTCATGTATTTAAGGGGGCCGCCTTAGACTGGGGCTTCTCTAGTTTGTCTTTTGTGTAGGGGGAATTTTCTGAAGCTTTTCTAGCCGTTTTAGGTTCGAAAATTTGAAATTCAAAATGTTTATTTTGAATAAAACATTTCTTTTAATTGTAGAATATTTTTTGTAATGTTTATAAAATGTTTACAACATTTTGTAAAAGTGTGAGGTTGAATAAAAATTTCATTTGATCATAAAATGCATTAAGCATTTATTTATTCATACCTTTAAGTGATGTATTTGTTGAAATGAGAATTTACTACTAATTACTTGTTTACGTTTAATTTTACGTTGAACGTTTTTATATTTTGTGATTATCAAAACGTAAAGATTTGAAAAAAATATAATAAATTTTGAGCATTAAATTTAAACAACAATCTCCCCTTTTTTGATGATTACAAAATTTAAACTCATTAAATGTAAAATTATTTTTAAACAAGTATTTAGTGAGGTCGACCAAACCTGTAGCATCAATAAAAGAGTTAAAATGATCAGCTTTAATGTTATTAAAAATAGAACCAACCCTTTCTTGCTCATTCTTGACAGCGTTCATGTCTCCAAACATAATGTAGGAGCCATTATGGTGATGCATGAAATCTTAGAGTCTGTTGATCCCAAACCTTGATCGATTCTTAGCATGTAAAGAGTATGTTACCTTGGATAAATCCAAAATAACAATAGTAGAGACTTTGTGTATATATTAAAGTGTATGCGGAATCTACACCTTAATACTCTAGAAGTTATATCAATAGAACAGTGAATATGAATGAACACAAGATATAACAAAAAGCTTCGATATTATTATGATCAATAATATGAGTACTCTATCTAGTACTAGGGTTTTCAACCTTGAAGCATACAAAACTCTTAATTCGATATATCTATACCATGACCTAGGATCTCCTTTTATACACCAAGGAGTCCTTTACAAAATAACTACAAATCTTTTAAGATCTTCTATATTCTAAACATATACATATCTTTATAGAATATACATCATAAATAACTTCATGCATATCTTTTCACGTCTTTATCTTCAAACCTTTAAAAACCTTCTGCAGTATTAACTTCCTCTAACAGTACTAAAATAACACTAGCAGTACTAATATTATACTAGCAGTACTAACTCAGTTAGTACTGTTAGTTCTATTTCCAGCAGTACTAATCTTTGAAGATTTTATTCCTGACAAAGTCTATTCCACAAGGCGAGCTTAGAGACCTAGTCTTGAGGGCCATATATATTCACCATGTAACAATCTCCCACTGAGTTTTTCCATTTCCCTTTGATAATAATAATAAAAGAATCAGCACACCAAATAGACTCCTTTGAGAATAAATTGGGATCCCACACAGAGATGAGACCTCCAGATCGACCACGAGCCATACTACAAATATAGTCAAAAGCAAAGTTACCCCACATTGTTTTGAGCCTAAATAGCTCAAGACGGGTCATTTTTTATTCTTGGACTCCTAGAAAATGCACATTGTGTTTAATGCAAAGGTCTTTGATCCACATGCATTTTCTTCTTTTCCTCGTTCCATATCTGTTTATAGGCAAAATATTCATTTATCTGTCATGTGTATCCTAATTCCGTTGATCATTTTATTTAGTGTTCTTTTACAACCTCTAACATCGTAACCAAGTGAGTTCCCAACATCTATAATTTGATTAAGCTCGTGTATGAGGGAAACACCTTTGATATCTTTCTTCCTATATCTAGCAAATGATGTGGAGCATTTACTAGAGAATGAAGGACTCTTTTTCATGAACTCAAAGCCTGGGGGTCGAATTAAGTAGGAAGACTCAGCCTTGCATTCAGTATTTGACACTTTATTATGGACTTCTTCCTTTGATGGCTGTTGAGGGATGATCTTATGAATATCTTCTTCGCCTTCTTTATTATCCCCATTGTGATCTATTTTTTGTTTAAAGTCTTGATCATCAATGTTGTTGAGATTGGTTTAAATATGTTCCAAATCGTCAACTGAATGATTATCAATGGATTCAAATGAAATATCCAAATCCTTTAACTTGCCATTAGATGAGATATCAATGTAGTCATCATTGATTTTGGTACACCAAGAACCAATTTCCTGAATGGGTACCTCAAATAACTCTTTATTGATTTCAACTTAAACATTTTCAGAAATTAAGCGATGAGATTTAGTGGAGATACAGACCCTACCCAAGCTCAAAGCACTGGAATCCTCCTTTTCAAAGAAAAAAATTTCCCAAAGCTGCATGCAATCTTTTTATACGCGTTAGAGCCCATGCACAAAGAGGTAGTCTACTAATTTCAATCTAAAGAATACGTTTATCTACTTTAGTGTTAGATGAAGGTGCTCTTTTTACCGAGTACAACCTTTTGAGGCTTTTGTTTTCTGGAAATTTAGAGCAAGCTGTAGTTGAAGGAAATTGAATCCAAATCTAATACCCACCAACATGATGGATGTTTAAATCTGAAAAGCCTTCATTCCTACATATAGTGTACATGTTGCTCATGGATTCAATGTCTTTTAGTTTCACAAGGAGTATTGAGTCTGTATTAACCACATTAATAAGGTGATCTTGTTGATACGATGTACGCATCGTTGGTTATACTTTTCGGTATAATAATCGAGCGACTCTAATTATAAGTCGCGATCGCGTTTGTGGATATTCGTGCTAGACTTCATTAATTGATCATCGGCTTTTGATCAAGGTGAGTTCATAGCCTCGCTTTTAAGTGTTTTAAATATTTTTAAATCCGCGAGGGGGATACTTGCTTGTTTTTCAAATAAGAACGCAATGTGTTTTGATTTTAAATATGATTCCATTCACTATTGAGTATATGCCTTTTACTGTGTAGCCGTTAATTGCCTCGTTGTTGGTGAACGCTAATGCATTAAATAGATCTATTGGGTTTGACAACCCTGTCAAGGGTATGAATCCGATAGTGAGCACCCTGTAACGGACATTTTGTGGTTAGTATTAGGGGAAGTGGCATACTTCTCAGTCATGATTTCGTTTTACAAAAAAAGGCGTGTTGCGACTTTTTGAAATAAATTTATATGTTAGTATTGGGACCTATGTAACTCTGATCTTTTTAATAAATGAAATTGTGTTTTATAAACGTATCTTTGAACGTTTACTGGGACTCGTGTGCATGTATTTTGAAGTAGCACCCCAAATGTTGTATTTCGCTGCGTATCGTAGTCTGGGGGTGTTACATTTGGGGTATTACTTCATGAATCAACTGTCATAATCATAGAAAACGACTCAAAAAAGACGTTTTGGAAAATTTAGTTATCATTCAATAATATATTAGAGTTTTACAAGAGAGGTCCCAAAATACATATGAAAACATAGAGTTGAATGATAACAAGTTTTGTACATCCTCAAGTCCAATGCCACTCCGTGCCATAGATTGCTCAATTACCTGAGATAAACATGTTAAAAAGGTCAACACAACGATTAAGTGAAATTCACAGTGTTTGAAATATAATAGTTGAATACAAGTCAATGTAACAGTAATAATTGCAACGAAATACAATTATCATAGAAAATCATATTATTATTGCACTAAGCTCATGACACCGAAGCCTTAAGTAAATGTTATCATAAGTTGTTTCCCCAAGCGGGTGCTTTGCCAAACACCCAAAGTTACTCAAATAAAGTGCGTCCGCAGGCCATGTGTGTACCAGAACCTGGACGGGGGAGTTCAGTCCCAATAGATCTATTCACGGCATTCGCGCTTACTCAACCAGTATGTTCGGTTACAAGTAATTAACGGTTTATGATAGTGGGGCCTTTTGAAAAATGTAGGTACTTAGGCAATAATATATCAGGATAGCATACAGTTGGAAAATACTTGTATTCATGGTTTATAGAATGTACCTCCCCACGTAGTTTAGAAAACATGTAAAGGTGGGACTATGAACTCACCTTGATAAGGTAGTTGATTGATTTGAAATTTAATTCAAATGGAAGTAAACATCCTCGTCACTCAACCTGAGAGAATATGTCAAGTCTTAGTTTGATTGTTTCAAAACTTTATTTCATAAAGTTTAACGTAAATGATTTTGGTTTATTAGTTTGTGAAAACATCGTATCACTGTTCGGGCTATCATAATCCAGAGGTCATGTAGTAAACGTTTGAGGAGCTAGGACACTTTAAATCGTAAATCCAGCAACTCGTCAAAACGTCTACCCAAATGAAA